>JAXGGA010019395.1:0-20177 GCA_038373865.1 Uloborus plumipes
AATATTTTCCTATTAAATAAAAGATTAATTTTTTTTTTTTTTTTAAATGTATCATCTTCGAAAACTGATCAACGTGTTTCGAAGTGTATGTCTTCGAAAACTATCAAACAAGGGTTTAATTTGACGTTACAAGTTAAAGCATTTACTATTCAAACTTTGAAAATGAAAGGATATAAGATCCTTTAAGTAAGGTCAGCTGTCAGGCCCGTCATTTAGGGGGGGGGGGCAGGGGGGTAAATTGCCCCCCCTGACTTTGGGAAATCAATGTATTAGCATATAAGTGGGCGTGGTTTCTGCCACTTTTTGGTAAATTTTACATTGTGTATGCACCCTTTGCCCCCCCCCCCCTGGAAAATTTTGAAATGACGTCCCTGTCAGCTGTTTAGTTTTAGAATATAATTTGAGGCAATTAGTTTACAAACTTTGAAAATGAAAGATAATTGAAAGTTTAAATTTTCTAGCTTTTGTTGCTTTTTTACGTACATCACATAATAATGACACACTATTACTATTTTCCTATCAAATTAAAAAAATCTAAACACGTTTGTAAATATAATAACTATACTTAACGTGCGTCATGTTGAAACATAAATGGATAAGCTGTTATGCTGACATAAATATGTAAGTTTATGTCCGCATAACAGCTTATAGTTTTAAGCTGGAACCTCTACTAGCATCCAACTGTTGTTTTTACAATATAATACAGCTAATTTTATGATAATAAACTGTAAAATTGCTAGTTTTACAGTGATAAACTGTAAAATAGCTAGTTTTACAGTTTATTACTGTGCGTTTTACGGTTTTAAACTGTAAAATTGGCTTTTAGTAATATACTGTAAAAACAACTGTCAATTTTTTGAAGTGAAAAGGAATTTTGTGTCTTTGAGTTTTTCGATAATTCTAAGCATTTCAGGAAAGAAAAACTCCTTAAATCTTGGTGAGTTATATTATGACATGTGGTGTGAACTTGACCCAAACAAGGCCTTTGCCTAAATTCAAAAGCGCTGAAAAAACTGCTTCGATTATAAATTACTTCTATTATCAAAAAAAAGGCCTCTTAATCAAACTTCATGTTTGTGCTCAAAGGGAGGTATTGACTCCGAGAGATAGAAACAATTGACACAGACAGAGCCCATTATTGGATGAGTTCTAAACGCAACTTATATATAAACGGTAACCCAATAAAATGTTTTCTCTTGAAAAAGAGAAGGAAAAAAAAAAAAAAAAAACCACAAAACAGCTTAAAATAAAAATAATTTTAACTGAGATGTTGTACCTTTAAGATCTAATCTTCCAAGAGGCCAGTACTTCACCAAACAACCTTCCTTGTCTCGTCCGAGTAACGTATGGCCAAAGTATTGCTTCAGCAGCTGTAAATTAAAAAAAAAAAATCATTCTTTTCCTGTTAAAGTACAAGCGATGTGATATTTTCATCTACAACTAACCGTAGCAGCATCATCTCATCGGCCGATGATCGGCCATTCATCGAAACCCGATGAAATTCTCATCGGCCGATGATCCAATATATCTCATCGGCCAAACAGAATCCGAGCAGCAAAATCCGACGAGTTTTGCTCGAAATACGATGAGATTTGGAGCAATTTACGAGCAGAACAGTCCTGTGCCGATGAATTTCATCGGAAAACTTGATCGGAAGGACATCGTTTTCCGATGGAATATAGCTCAGTTTTTTTTTCATCGAGAAAGTTGATCGGAAGGATATCGCTTTCCGATGAAAAGTAGCTCATCGCAAACCGTGCTCGGATACTGATCGGAACGATGTCATCGTGCGTTACGGGATCAGTTTACGAAGAGTTCGATGATCGACCGAGCAAAATCCGATGAGTTGATGCTACTTGGGAAGTCTTCTAATAACGGAATACATGACACAATTTTCGAATAATCAGGCAATAAGCTCGAAATCAATGTGTATGTTTCTTAAAATTAAGATGCATGAATCGTAACTAATCTATAACATAAACTTTTTAAATATGTAAAACGTAAGATGAAGGATGCATTAAGACTTGGGCAAGACACTTTATACATATGTAACTAAATTTTCAACAGTGCTGAGAAAAACAATCGATTTTTTGAACTCTTGCTTATTCTCATAATTTTAGAGTTCTTTTTAGCGAGTTCTGAGAATTTGTTTATAGCCCTGCAATGTGTGCTTTCAGAGTTGATTTAGATGCAATTTAGCTTGTGCAATTTTATAGAATTAATATTGAGTTTAATTGATATCAAGAGCATTTTATAAAAATATTCACAATCAAACGAGTTCTCAAAACTTCCTTAAAAAAACACGAAAATTAATTGAAGAAGCAGGAGTTAAAAAAGCAAGCAATACTCAGAGTTCTTGAAAATCATATAAATTTTTATAAGCATTTCATTTTTGAGAAGCTATCCATATTTGAAGAGCGTGACAAATTTAGTAATCTCGGTTTAGTTTCTACTCTTAATTGTCAGTTGTATATGTTTTCACTTTTTTATGTAGTCTGGAAAACTTACGCTGTGATAACTTATTATTACCTCTCAGTGTCAGGCAACATGTCACTAATAAGCAATATTTTTTTTTGTCGCGTACTCTAACCAAATTGTTGAGGTCCCATTAAGCTGAAACGTTATTTCTTTGAAATTAAGGACAACAAAGGCTTTGATGAATCTAAGTTAACCCATTTTTGCCCAGTAGCCTAAAAACGGGACGCTTGTAAGTTACTGCATACAAAAACCTGTAATGGGTATCCTTTTACTAAAGCTGTTTTTCACCAGTTAAATAGTCCTTCTTCTCGAGAAAACCAGATAGATCCACTAGTGGACATTCGAGTTTATTTATTGACAGCTATTTTCAGACAATTCAGTCAAGCAACGATCCAGCATGGGTAGCCACAGAAAGTAAGTGTTTTTTGCGAACTTATTTTTCATAAAACTAAACTATTTTAAAATGATTTGCTTAAAATTGATCACAGATGCCTTCTGTAATGTTACTTTGCAAAAGTAAAGTCAAGTAAGGTCGTATTTTGCTCACATATCTGCAAAATATCCCATAAACAGGACGTTAAATACCTTAATAAATATGGCAACGGCGAACCATTTTAAGCCTAAAATGTATGTAAACCATTCCAAGTAAGAGTTTTAAGCAGATAAAAATTGAAAAAAAAAAAATGTTAAAAAAAACTTGGGCATAAATGGGTTAAGAATACAACCATACCTCAGGCGGATTATAATTTTTCATTTCTTCGACATTTTTTTTCTTTCTCCATTTCACATGCTAAAATGAAATAAAAAGACACTCCTTTTTAAAAAGCTTTATCTAAACAATTTAATAAAACAGAAGTTTTAACAGGAGTCAATTTTCTTACTTTCTTCAGCATGTTTTCAGCTGCTTCCAAATTGAAGTTTTGTTCTAAAAGGAATATTTAAAGATACGCATTTCAATGATCAGATGTTAAAAAGGAAAAATCTCTTCTTTCAATTAAAAGTTTTTATGATGAATACATTCATGCTTCTATTGTGGAAAGCATTAAATAGTTAATATCTGTAACTTAAAAGTAGAAGTTGCAGTTTATTTTGCATATAAAATGATGCTTGTTCAATAATGCATAAAACTGGCAGCTCGGAAAGAAAATATTATTTACATATTTTTTATGAGTTTTTTTTAGAAAACTAACCTTATTTACCTCATGACTTATTTTACCTCACCTGATCCTGGCAATGAACGAATATATTTATATTTTTTTGCACTTCGACAACCTGTCATTCAACTGAAAGGGCTGTATGCTCTAATCTCATCTTCTGCAAGTTCTGTCAAAATTTCAAACTCAAATATCTCTTTGAGTTTTAAACACAATTTTTTGTGTTAGAACTATTTTTCAATGAAGCGTATTTCCCTAAATATAAGTTAGGGGAGTTGGGAGTACTTATTGCAAGAAAAACGTAAACACACAATAAAAATTTTGGGTACCAAACTACCTGATGCTTGTTTAAAAACATCCTTTATGATAGGGTTTGTTTTCAATATTTAACGTACTTCCTGTATGTGCACATACTTAAAAATGTGTTCATTAAAAAGCAAAAAATAAAATTTTATAAAGAAAAGTAAAACCAACTTCAAAAACGCAGCTGAAAATTGCTCTAAAAAGTAAAAAACAAATTTATTCTTTGAACACCATCGATACTACTTTTAAACATGAGTTTTGAAGTCGGTGCCGAAACAGTTAATAAAATCATTCTTACCCATTGATTGTACCATTTGATTAATTTTTCCCTTCAAAAAACACTTGAAATTGAGAATGAAACTTTTTGTTGTTTTTATTATGAAACATGTAACCGAAGAATGGGTACGAATGATTTTATTAATTGTTTCGACACCGACTTCAAAACTCATGTTTAAAAGTAGTATCGATGGTGTTCAAAGAATAAATTTATTTTTTACTTTTAGAGCAATTTTCAGCTGCGTTTTTGAAGTTGGTTTTACTTTTTTTATAAAATTTTATTTTTATTTTATTCTTTTCAGTGTAAATGTATACCCGGAATAGTGTCATGTTGCCATCGTGACGCTTCATCTTACTTTATTAAAGCGTCTGAAATTTTAAGCGATTGCCACTAAAACCAATTTTTTTTTCTTTTTAGGATTTATTTCTATGCTGATTTAATTAAAACATTTTTAAATTACTAGGTTTTCACCCGATTATGCGGATAAAACTGGCCTACAGGTTAATCCGCAAAGTAACCATTTACCGCCGATTCATTAGTGCATCACTAATTTTAAAATTTAAAAGTTTAGGTGATGGGAACCTGGAAATATATTTAAAAAAAAATTGGGGTACTCAGGAATAAATATATTCCATCGGTAAAACTGCGGTTTGCATGCCGCATAATCGTTTGACGTAGCCAGTGCATTTTTTTTTCGGCTGCTTGAAAATCCACCGACTCCGTCGAGGATCGAACTCAAGCTCTTGCGAATGAGAGCCCAGCGTCTTACCACTAGGACACTCTATCGGCGAGCTACTGTGACCTAATAAGCATCAAATCGCAAGAGTATGCGCGTGAAATTTGAAATTTAATTCATGCGCAAAGAAGGTGCGCATGAACGGAATTCTGAAGATTTCCCTCAATTTCTTCAGGATTCCGTTCTCAAACCCCGCATCATGGAACCATGGGACCACCAAGAAGGTGTACCCTTTCCAACAAAAAAATATCAAAATCGGCTTATTCAGCAAAAAGTTATGCGTGGTCATTCATTAAAAAAAATATACCGGTCGACCAGAGAACCTCCTCCGTCTTTTCGTCGGTTAATAAAAAGAAAACTTTCTTCATGACAATCACTCGATAAGTACTGTGAGGTAAATTTTCGCACTTTTTGTGATGATATTTTTTTTTATCTTTTCTAAAAATATTAAATTTAGGTGTTTTGAATTCTCGAAAAGAATACATTTCTATTTGTATGTTTAAGCAAGTTTGTAGGGCTATCAGTCGAGAATATATTTATATTAAAAAAATACCTTTCAGAAAAAGAAAAATCTTGAGATCGTTGCATGATTCATCCAGTTCATCTTTCATCTTAGCTTTTAACTGCAACAAAAGAATTACGTTTAGCATCATATATTAAAACGAACTGTATGACATCGCAAAATAATTACGTTGTGGGCAGACAGTATGAATTTCAACAGAATACCGAAGTGGTTTTCTGTAACTTCATTATTTGCAATTCAGATATTGAAAGTACCCCCCCCCCCCTCTCTATAAATTTGTAATTAAATACCTCATAGAGTGTGGACTGCAAAAACTGAAATGGATACAATAGAGAAGAAGTTTTCTGTAAATTCCAAAATATGAGAAAGCAATTCTCGTTCATAATTTGTGATTTGTAAGGTTCTTTACATTAGCTTGGACGTTGTTATTTTAACTACTAAATTAGTATAAATTTTCAACGTTTAAAGCCAGATAAACTTAAAGCTGTGATAATAATAAAATACGTTTTTGAAATATCAAACTTAATGGTAAATAGGGACACATAAACAATAGATTGAATTTTGATTGATTGATGAAACTATAAATGTATGAATGTTACTGTTCATAATCAAGTAAAAGTTAGTCCGTTATTTATTTGTTAAAATTGTCTTTTTTAAGCACCAAACGTGCTTCAGATTTTTTCTTCAATTCAGATGTGAATTACTTAAAATAAAAAATAATTATAATACTTGACTTGTGATATGCTTTTTGCATAAAAAACTAATTAAAACACAAACTAATTAAGTGAGTGTATTGAGTTTATGAATAAAATAATTGATTTATTAGTTTTAAATGCATCATTGATTTCGAGGTAATACTCTAAATGAATCATACCTCCCATCCGCAAAGAAAAAAAAACTATGGTTGCAATACGCATACATGTGCTCGTGGTTTTCAGACGTTCGTTGTCTTTTGCTTCAGAAAAAAAAAAAAGAAAATCTTTAGATAAGTCTCCTTGCGGAGCAATTCCTTTTGAATATCAAACGTCTAAAAGCAAGTACTACAACGTTAAAAAGCAAAAATGCGCTGGATCACTGCAGACACGTGTTTCGGCGTTACGAGGAATGTCTTTTTCGATGCCCAACAAGTAAGCTTATGGATATACAGACATCCGACAAAAGTAAACAAAACGAATCTATGAACATCAACGAGAAAATTCTACACCGATAAAGAGTCAATAGGAATGCTATTGGATTCTTTATTTCTGAGGTTCTCCTAGTCTAGACTTCCACGGACCCATCCTGAAAATTGCTAACTTTTCGGACCCCTACGCCTGAACAAAGAGTAAGAGAGAAAAAAAACTTGATTTGATGAATTTAATTTTTTTTCTAATATGTTTTTTTGTTTTTTCCTCGTTGTTCCCTAAAATTTTTTTATTCATTGGTTTTTATATATTTTTAGAGCTCTTGACTAGTATTCAGTACGTAACATTATTATTTGAAGCTGTGGGAGTAAAAATCTATTCAGAGCTCAAATATGCGACAAACACGTGTTAAAATCAATGGGGGATTTGCTGCTTCCTGTGTACGTGTAAACAACAGGAACTTTTTCACTCCCAATGAATATGCTTTCGTTTTGAATTACAGTATTGTTACTCTTAATTCAGTATCAACATTTTTTTACGTTTTAGCAGAATGGCACCGCGGGCCATAAGCTCGCGCATCCCCACTTTGGGAAACTCTGCTTTTTTTCGTAGATTTCGGACCTGCCTGGCAGAAAGCTTCTGCTCAAGCATGCATAAAACGGAATATTTACGCCTATGCTGATAGTGATAGAACTATTGTTTGAATTTGAAAATTAAAAAAAAAGGCAAAGAGGTATATATATTTAAATTTTGAGCAGTAAAATCGCGCGTTTCCTCTCATTGACAGGACATTTTACACTACATTTTCCTTTTTATTCAAGACTGTGGTTGTTGTTAACTATACCACTCGGTTATTGGAACACGAGTCGACACATATACCTTATTTAGGCAGAAATAGGTATTCCGTTTTCACGATCACCCTTAAGGTGGAAGTCCGATTTAGCTCAACATACATGCCATTAAACCCGCTTATAGGGCAGGCAGCCATTTGCACCACACACATTCCCACGAAGAAATGATAAAGACAGAAGAGAAAAAGCACATCCATGCTCGAGCCGGGATGCGAACCCGAGATTTCCCAATCCCGGTCAGACTTCTCTGACCACTAGACAAGGAGGCCGGCTTTTTAAAGACTGATTGTTGAAGATGCGTCACTTGATAAAGCTTTTATTTTCAATGTAGACCGTGCGATGCTGGGCAACGCATCTAGTAAATTTAGAATGAGGTCGGTGTTTTATGCATTCATGAAACCAAACAAACTTACTTCATTTACGCATTTTATTTCATCAGGATTCATAGTTTCTTTTTCAGGCATTCCTCAGCCAGTATCACAATATGTCAAAGCCTAAGAGAAATGAAATCAAAGATATAATATTAAATGTGTTTTAAGGTAATTTTTATGAGCATTTGAAAGAAGTAAAAACCATTCTTTTTTTACTATAGCTACGACGCTATAAACGCAATAAAGCTTCGTTTGATGTCATCTTATTCAGTGTCATACCCAGAAATGCATGTTGGGGGTGCATATTATTGTTGAACAAAAAAAAAAAACCCGATTTTTCATCTTTGAATTGCCACTTGAAAAAAAACTAAAGCATAAATCATGCGCTATATTTATCGTACTTGTTTTATTTAGAAGTCTTTCAGGGATTTAAATCAAATTCAAAAAATTCTAAAATTAATATAATTTAATAAAAATGAGAATGACACCATGATGAATAAATTTTCTGAAAACGTTTATCAGTAATATCGATCTTTGAAAAAGAGAGAGAGAGAGAATAGTGGCATGCCGGGAGTGCCGACAGATAATAAAATTTGACTTAACTTCATCTGGCATGCATTTAGTTTTTGGCATTTTTAACTTTTCAAATATTGCAGGCTTTAAAAGCATTTTTTGATTTAAGTGAGGTTATCGGTGTCAAAGCCTTTTTCTTTTTTCACAATATTGAATTTCAAACACACACAATTGCTTTCAAATTAGAACATACAAACTTGCACTATTTAGAGCAGATTAATGGTAAATATAAGTCATTTTCTCTTTATACACAGTATATTTAAATTCAAAGCAAAAATCAATGCCGTTTTACTATTTTTTGACATATCCATTATAAATTTGAAAACCATTCACTTTAAATAAATTTTAAAACAAAAACTTTCAAAATAAAACATAAAAAATGTCTTTATTTTTTTTAATCTAAGGACTTTCTAAAAGCTTGATGTTTTGTGTCAGCTATGTTTTCAATCTGGAATACACTGCTTCCTTTTCCAAATGAAATATTCGGAAGAAAAATGAGTTGACAGTGCTAAAAATTCAAACTATAAAAAATGCGTACATTGTATAACAATAACTTTCTAATGTTACATCATAATTCTTTAAAACTTTACTATTTGAATAACATTCAAGCAAATTTTTTGAAAAAAACTATAAACATTTTTCTAAAAACACCAGAAATTACTTACCCAAAATGAACAAAAGTTCCGTGTGTTATTTTCAAGAAAATAGTTGGCAGTAGAATGAAAGTTGTAAGACATAAAATAATCCTCGAAAATTATTCTCAATTTAACTGTTAAAAGCAAACAATTTGTTCTAACAGGGATGATGTGAGAAACACCGACACAAAAGAATTGACCCGACCTTGAGCAAAGGAGGAAGTTAAGTTTGTTTAGATAAGCACATGACACTAAGTCTGTGGGACAGAGGAAATAAGGAAATATCCTTACGTTTATTTAAATAAACGATTAAAAACTAAATGTCAAATTTAGAGAAACAGAAGGAAAATAAACTACCAGTTTTTTAAAAATTTCACGCTCTGACCGCGTGTAATCCGGTTTGCATGGGCAACGCTAAATAACGAAAGATGCGAAATACGAGATATTGTCACGTATGTTTTTCTTCCTGTCTTTTTCAAATCTTTCTTAAAGCGCATTTCGTCACCTTTTATTAACCCTTTAACAGTTTAATTTTCCCCTAGAACTCAAGCCAAATCATCTTACCGTAAAGTCGGGTTACTTGGACCCTAGGGGGTTACTTGAGCCCACTACAATAAAATGATAAAATCTAGGTTTGGTACCTACTAGTTGAAGACTTGCACGTAGTTCCTCGTTTCTCCACTAGGTAGAAGCCCTCTGCAGTCTCTAACGCTAGTACCAAACCCAGATTTTATCATTTTACTGTGGGCTCAAGTAGCCCTCTTGTGGGTCCAAGTAACCCGACTTTACGGTACTTAAAAAAAAAAAAAAAAATGTTCGTTTTACACTTACCCTAGCTTTTGAACCAATCAGAATAGCGAACACAATAGTCTGCAAACTATCCTCTACTGGACAACTACTGCGAAATTGTACATGGGCAAAACTGAAAGCGAAATAGAAATCAGATTGCCCGTACAGCTTACGGGTAAATCAGTTAAATCCCGAAACCCGTGCCCGTACGGCGTATGGAAAAACAGAAAAGGGGCTAAAATCACCATCAGTAGAATCTTTTCTGCAAATTACATCTCCACAATACAAAAAATAAACTGTTGTTTTTACAGTTTCATACTGGTAGCCCAAGCTCCAATTTAAAATTCTAAAATGCACAGTGATAAACTGTATAATTGCAAATTTTGCAGTTCATTACTGTGCATTTTAAAGTTTTAAACTAGGACTTTTGCTGCCAGTATTATGCTGCAAAAACAAGTTTATTTTTATAGTATAGGCAGCCCAGGTTAAAGTTTAAAACTGTAAAATGCACAGTAATAAACTGCAAAATTGCCAATTTAACAATTTATTACTGTGCATTTTACAGTCTTAAATTGGGAACTCTGCTGCCAGTATTATACAGTAAAAACGAAAGTTTAGTTGTATACAGAAGATACTGTGTGTATATACAGAAGAGCTGAGATTCTCAATCTCTAGTCCGGTGGAACCGAACCGGTAGCGGTCTGCGGAAAAATTTGACCAGTAACCAGAGATTTTGAATCATCCACGTCATTGAAAAAAAATCCTTACTCAAAAAAATTAAAAAATAAGAAAGAACATACCATAATAATAATAATAAAATATTATAATAATAATGTCCTATGTGACATCTTTTACTTGAATTTTGTGATTTAATTTTCAGTTTTCTATGATTTTTTTGCGTTGTTTTTCTTATATATCATTATTATACTATTACTTATCTCATTCTTACCACTGAAATATTTTTGTAACTGTTCTTTAATATCAAGTAGCTGTATTTATATATTTCTTAATTAATTTATTATTACACTAAGCAACAAAAAGTGCTTTTTTTCTGAATTGTGGTTTTATATAGTTTATTTTCACTGGTTTTGGGTCAAGAAAAACGAATATAATTGATTTTTTTCATTAGCTCTTGTTTTCAAGATACATTAAAGCCCACAGGAGGAAGATTTATAATAACCACCCATTAATTTTAAGGTAAATTTAAGAGGAAAACTCTATCTTATGCAAGAAATGTTATTAAACAGGTTCTGTTTCATTAAACAACGTTTATTTTTCAGAAACCAGCAGCTGTTTTCGGCAGGAATTTAAGTGAAACAGGCGATCACAAATTACAATCGCTACTGGAAATGAATTACATTAGAACGTTTCTTGATAAAAACATCGTGACGTCAGCGTGACGTTTGCGGGACTTTTGCCTATGAAAAACGAGCTAGATAAAACGTCACAGCCTACTTGGCGAATAAGAGGAGATCACTGACTGCTTGTGAGCTCTTATTGGCTCCACCCGTAGTGACGTCAGTGCCAAGTTAAGTTGATGATAATGTAATTCACTTCCAGTAGCGATTGCAATTCGAAGCCATTGCAATGGTGTTTCCCTTGAATCCCTGCCATAATCGTATTGCTGTACGAGTAAACACTTCATTTTCGATTATTTCTTGTGCGTCAAAGAAGGCTCATCTACATAACCAATATTTGGCAGGCAGTAACTCAGCTCAATACACCTTATATTTGCGTTCAATTGGAGAGATAACTTAAGAAAAATCTTTCCTCGTGATCATCATACACAGCTCCAAAGCTTTTTGGCAAAACATCTTGGAGGAATGGGAGAAAATGGCGTTTCAGAGACAGATATTGCATCAATGGTCACATAAATTCTGTAGGGTTTATTATGGCTACTGTGCTCAGTTCCCGTCTTGCCTGCTGCTGAGAAATACTTGTAACACACTCTTAAAGGCTTCCAAGGTGTTTTTCTTTTACCCTCCAAATGTTTATCAAAAACAATGATCTACACACTATTTGTGCGTGTTTGAAAGGTCGCTAAAAATCATCTACTTAATTTTTGCTCAAAATATATCTTGGAAATTACCTTAAAGGTATTGGTAAACCATATTTCTGTCCCTCAGAACCAGACTAACGTAAGTCCATTTTTGTAACTTTTCAGGAGAGGGGAAAAACAATTGTCGGATGCATGCAAAGGATGGGACTCGCGCTCTTTTAATGCAGCTAAATAATTGGAAGGAATTTGTTTTATAGAATAACGTTCTGATAGGTCGATGCAGAATAAGATACCACATACAATGGACTAATGAAGTAAAAATCTCCATTTTTGGACTTACGTCGTTCTTGTTCTGAGGTACAGATATGTTCACAGCTTTTACGAAGTTCTTCATAACGCCCGATAGAACAAGCATGGGTAGTAGAAATGGGTGGATTTGCTAGAGTCATTTTCGGCATTTCTGACCCTGGAATGTAAATTTCTTGAAGCCTGATAGTGTTTTATGTAGTTAGATTTTCATTATAACTAGGGGCCGAAGTTCAAAGGCGGTTAGTTTCATAGGAATTGCTTCTGTCTGCCGGAGAAAATAGAACACTAGTGAGATTTCACTACATTATTGACTACGTATTTTGAAAACTAGGGCTAATTTCAAGCTGTTATGGTGATTTTTGTGTTAAGCGGGGAAAAATAATACGGAAAAAACTATTTTCGAGCGGAATACAATTATGGTGTTGAGTAGTGTAATTCGAGCTCAAGAGAGATTTTCGAATTCCAAGTGTAAACGCTTGTACCTTTTTCTCTGATTGAGATAGAAGCTTGGATCCTCTACCGAAGGTCGGAGTAGAGCTGGGATAAAAAAAAAATTGCTCTATCCAATGACATAAAAAAGGAGATAGGAAAAAATTATTTAATTTTTTTATTGACTTTTATAATGAGGGAAGAAGTGCCTAAAATTTAGTGAAGTGTTGAAAACATCGAGTTTTAAACGCAAATAACTCCCGCCATGCAGGCCCGTAATTTAGGAGGGTCGGGGGGGGGGTCAATTTCCCCCCTGACTTTGGGAAATCAATGTATTTACATATAAGTGGGTGTGGTTTTTGTTGTTTTTCGATGAAATCACATTGTGTTTGCACCCTTTGACCTCCCTGGAAAAACTTGAAATGACGGGCCTGCCGCTATGATTGAGTTAGAGGACTGGAACAAATAGCATCGAACGCAGAAAAATCTGCTCTTTCGACTGATGTATAGCATCAATAGGTGCAAGTAATTTCAACCCCTTGATTTGAGGATTTAAGCGAAATACGTCTGCAATTGGAATGACATAAAAACTGCTTATCGACTCCTGTTCGAATTGGTGTCCAAACCACTCCGGTGTGAAGAAGAACTAATGGTGAAATTTTCAGCGAAATCGGCCTTGTAGTTCTCAAATTTTGCGAGTTCAAACAAACCGACGCTTTTTTGAGACTTCATTTTTTATAATGTAAAGATTTATCTAGCATTTTTATGCAACTATTTCACACCTTCCTTATTCCTTTATCAAATTCCATGATTTGCCGTTCAAATACGATAAGCTTTAAAAAGCTTACCGCACCAGTTAATGCCGAAAAATTGACAACGGTCTAATTTCTTTTTGTTAAAAAAAATGTTTTTTCCCCCAAATTTTTTGCATATTACTTAAATGAATAGTATCGGAAAATTAAAACGCATTGGCGGGGTCGGACAGAGCTTCGTGGTACTTTAAAATACCATTGGTAGTTATGTAGTAAGTAAGGGCCATGCTCCACATCAGCAGAAAACGCGACCGAAACCGAAGGCAGAAAACGAAAATCCGGGTACTTTCCATAGGAACACTATTTAATCCATTTTACGTTTCTGCTTTACGTCAGTGTGAAGCAGGGCCCTAAGAGTTAGAAACGACTGGTGTATTTTTCTGATATTTGTTTAAAATGTCAAGTCTTAATATAAAAACGGTTGTATTTATTCGTTCGTAATTTCTTTCTTTCAAGATATCCAGTTTATTATTACGTTCTCGCTATTATTATTATTTTTAGCATCTCATGACTATTATTATCACTAATATTATTATCATTATCAATAGTATTATCACCTTTATTATAGTCGTTATTGCAGTTGCTGTTATTATTATTATTATTATTTTCGTTTCGCAGGGATTATTATTATTGCTGTTGTTATTTTTATTACTATTACTACTACTACCACTGTGTGTACTACTTAACTTGAATCGCTGCTCTTTTTCGTTAAATCAACTACTTAAAATACAAAAAAAAACATATCAAGCTATTATAGTTAAAAATAATCTCATTTGCTCTTTATCACTGCTAAAAATATAACAAAAAATATGCAATAAATTAAAAAAACAACTGTGTACTACATTAATTCAGAAACGTGAGTCAACAAAATAAAAGTTTCAGTGATTATAAGAAAATTATCTTTAATTAAAATGATATAAAAGTAAAATGATGGCAGACATAGAATTATATAGCTTTACAACATAAAAGTTTATATACAGTAAATGCTCCACGGACTCAAGAATTAATATTCTCCCTCTGAATGGTGCGTCCAATATGGCGTCCTTTTCTTAGTGCTCGATTCAGCATTGCTATTTTAAGCTCCTCTCGTTTTGCTCTTTTGGACTTATCACTGCAGTTTTAAAGTATATTTCTTTTGACCGAAGCCAACTGTAGGAGTTGTCGAAAAGCATGACATCTAAAGAAGGAACAGATAAATGTCGAAATTAAATATTAGGGCTGAAAAAACATTTTCAAGTAGGCACTCAGCATAGTGCAGCCCTGGCAAATTGACTTCCGACATTGACAAGTTGTATACTTTATTTTGTTAACGTTGCACAATGGTTGCTAACATTGTGACAACCACTTTAAAACGTTTATGAAACGTTTAAGTCATTTATACTACTTGGGGAATGCTCATCTCTTTTTCGGGTAGTAGGAAAGGGTAATTGCCATGGATTTAGGTTCGAATACTTTTGCAAAACGCCAAACGAAAGTAACACAACTCAATTTAGTGCCAATTATCTTTCCCTATTACTCGAAAAAAGGTAAACATTGCCAATGTCTGAGGTCAACTTGCCATAGCAGCGCTATAGTATGCCCACAAAGCTACAACTTTGTATAACTCACTTTATTATAACTTTGTATAACTCTATGTATTAAAACTTATAAGTTTTTAATACATAGAGTAAGACCTTGTCATGGTGCGTGCTGAAATAAAGCACTTTATTTTAAATACACACACACGCACAAATTTATCTATGAATTATTCTCACAGAAAGTCAGTATTACATCCCCGTTATAATTTTTGAATATTTTACAACTTATACATATTTTTAGGGGTTTAAATTCTTTTCGAAATTGAGGTTGTCAAGATAATGAAAGTAAAATTTCTGTATTTCATTCCGAGAACCGCTTTCGTTGCTATCTATTTTTTTTTTCGTTGTTACACTATTCATGTGACTTCCTGGTTAGGAAAAAATGAAAATCTCGCTGGATGTATATTTAATCATACATAACTATGTATTTTTTTCATTACAAAGGAGTTATTTCTTTGTTTCTCTTTAAGAGCTCACGTGCTCATTTACTTATATAGAAGGGCCTGAGGAGCGCACAACAACAAACCAAAACATGCTTACATTTCCCGGCCTTCTCGCACTTGTACATGCCTGTCTCAGCGTACTCGTCCGTGTCTATTCTCTGGATCGGGATCAGCTCTGTCATTTTCTCTTCTCCCGAGATGACTTCTTCCAAGAAGACGCCGAAACCGATGTCCCGAGTTTTGGTCTCGAATTCCCACTCCAGGAAAGATCCGGGCTCCTTTACTCCGATTTTTTCTTCGTGGAAAGAAGCTCTAGACAGCACAACTTTTTTCACTCCTGGTAAACTAGCGAGGGACCTTTTGCTTCGGTGCATGTAGTGTTTCTCTGGTATTTTTCCACCGAAGTTGATCTGTAAGAAGAATTATTTTTACATCAATCACATATTACATTCCGCATAGAACGCTGTAAATCAATGGTAATATACATATATAGAAGAACATTTAAGAAAATTAAATATTTAATATAAATAATTAGCTTTTGAATGTGACACTAGAGATGCAAAATTTCAGGAAAATTTTTGAAGCACTCTAAAGAAAGCTTTCTTTCTTTCTTTTTTCTTTTTCACTTAGTAGCTAAACTTTTAGTATGAATTTTATTTTGGTGAATGCAGCCATATATGAGACATTTGCTCCCATTTGAATGTGTTTGATGGAGAATTACAAAGCAAAGTAATTACATGTTTAAAATGTATTGAAAGCCGATAGGTACAAATTTTAATTTACATACAAAGCAGTGCTGCATAAACCGGGCTGTAAATATTAACTGGCTGCGTCTGTTTAAAATAGGCTCAGAGAGAACCATCATCATTGCATGCTACGTAATAATTGCATATTCTGCACCAGTCTAATAAGAAAGGTAGCTACTTCTATTTGCAATGAAATATTTAAGTCAATGAGTAGAGTATAATGTGATAAATAAATGACTTGAAAATCAACGCATTAGCTTTAACTACGTTTGTTACAACTAATCTTCATTTTTGCGATATTTGCTCAACTTTGAGGACACTGAGATACCTTTAATTATTTTAGTACATTCTTCAAAAGTTGTATGTGTCATTTTTGTAGTAAATGAAACCAAATAAATAGGATGAGAGACGTAAAAATATGAACATTTTTTTAATGGCTTTTAAACTCCACCTTAGTGTCTCCACAGCTGATCAAGCGATTTAAAGCTTAAGAACGCTAGAGAGCCATTCTAAGAAAAAGCCGCCATCTTGTCCCGCTCGTGATATTTATGTATTTTCTTAAAAAGAAGTGATTTTAATGGGTAATGAAAGAAATTTTCCTGGTTAAGAAATCACAAACCGGCGAGGAATTTCTTAGACAAAAAACTTGGTTCATTACTTTTTTAAATTACTGCATTTTAATCAAATATATCTGTGCTACGTACGGCGTTTTCATGACTGGCTCTAAATCATTTTTTTTTTTTTAAATCAACGAAGGTACATTTTTCGTTGAAATAGAGCATATTCTAAGTGAAATTGCATTAGAAAACAAAATACAAGTTTAGATTGCAAAATTTACCCTTTAGTTCATTTGATATGGGTCAATTTTTCAACAATATGAATAGATTATCCCCGATTTTACATTTTCTCGGTTGGAACGTTTTTAATTACTGGTACGACTAAAAATGGAAAATCGAGGCTCACTGCATACACTTCTTTAGGAGTGTTTTTTCTGTTTTATATCAACAAGTACAGGAAAACTATTGAAATATAAGTATGGGAGCACTGTATAAAAAAGTTACTCTAAGTGACTAATTAAAGCGCAAAAGTGTTGAACTTTTTTTATTTGAAAAACTTGGCTGATGGCGAAGAACAATAAAAATTACGTCACTTACGAATGATTTGCACATGGGATCACCATTCGCGCCCTTTTTCTTCCCGCCAAGAAAAGCAGGTAATTCGTCAGCATCAACGTATTTTAATAATTCTTGTTTCCAGCCATCTGCATGAAAGATAATCACAATCAAATTAAAATCCACAAACTAAAATATTTTTGATAAATTCATAAGGCTTTGGATTAAAATACTACGGTGAGTCATAATTTTTTACAATATTTAACATATTATGGGAACTTTTGCAACATGCAATGAGCATGTGCGTGAACTGCGGAATAAACCCGGTAGTTAATCTGCATTGTAAAAAAAAACTGTTGTTTTTGCAGCATAATACTGGCAGCAGAGGTTCCAGTTTAAAACAGTAAAAGCACAGTAATAATATGTAAAACTAGCTATTTTACAGTTTATTACTACTAAACCTAGCAATTTCGCAGTTTATTTCTGTAAAACTAGTAATTTTACAGTTTATTACTGTAAGCTAGAAATTTTAGTTTACTACTGTAAAAATTAGCAATTTTACAGCTTATTACTGTAAAATTACTGTAAAATTAGCTGCATTATACTGTAAAAACAACATCTATTTTTTACGGTGTGACTTATCGCTAAAGCATGAATTAAATGCAGGAGATATTAGGGTACGTCACAAGTTTTATAATATTTGAAGTATGAATTTTTGCATTTTAGTGTGTGTAATGCGCTTGATTAAATAATAGAAAATCTAGTATTTAGACTTGCTTAACACCATAGCCAAGATTATATTAAAAAACTATTCAAGTATGCGTAAACCTATGTGCTAAGAATGCCTAAATCACGTACTAAAACTTTAAAAATGTGTACAAATAATTATTTTACCTAAGTAGTGAAAAGTTGTTACAATGTCAAGTAAAAATGATCGCACTTTCTCTTAAAGGATTATGTTTATAAAGCATGAAATAAGTTTTAAAACAATAATTCATATTGGAAATGGTATGCACATAAAGTGATATAACGACAGTAAAAAATAATTTGTGCTGAAATTTTTTTTCCGGTAAAGCATTGCCTTCTCTTATTTGATGTCATTTCTGAAGAATTTTCTTTCCCCATTATCTACCCAGAAAGAGCTGTATTTATTTGAATATAACAATTTTTACTCATTTATAAAGTACAAAATATTTTTAAAATTTTTTTTCGAAGTTTAAAAAATCTAAAACCAAGTGAAGAACATCGTAATATGCGTTTACAGTACAGCATCAAAAATGTGAAATAGTTAAGACTAGAGGTAGTTCGGATTTTCGAAAATGACCACACAATAAAAAATGAATGTTGTTTTTACAGTATGATACAGCTAATATTATAGTAATAAACTGTAAAAATTGTTAATTTTACAGTAATAAACAGTAAAATTGCTACTTTTACGAAACTAAACTGTAAAATCTAATTTTACAGTACTAAACTGTAAAATTGCTAATTTAGCAGTTTATTGCGGTCCATTTTACAGTTTTTAACTGGAACCTCTGCTGCTAATATCATACTGTTGTTTTTACTAGGGATGCACCGATAAGCAAATTGGCCGATTACCGATTACCGATAAATCGGCTTAGCCGATTAATGATAAGGATGATTGTTTTTAATACTACCAATTTTACCATCACTGTTTTTTCTCTCTTATGCAATTCCGAGTTTAGAAATAGTAAGTAATTTATTTCCAAGAGAATTTTTTTTTCCATTTTCCCAATTTTCACAAAATAATTTCAATATTTTATCAAATTTCTTAGAACCAATTTTCATATTATTGTCAATAACATTACATTAACACATTGTTAATTACGTTAATTGGACATAAAAATTCAGAAAAAGGGGAAGGGAGTCTGTACTCCAATTTAGGAGTACTTTTAATTTAAATTTTTTAGTAATTAGTAGCAATTTAATTCAAGACTTTTATTCTTTGTGAAAAGTAGAAGTTATCTAAAACACTGTACTAAGGAGGAAACTGTCGCCACATGAAAATTGTTGCAACATTGTCTATGCATATTTATTCAAAGTAGGAGAATTAATTTATTAAAAACTTTATATCAACTGTGAGGATTATTATTACTGTTAATAAAATTATTCATCATAGTTTCTTAGTGAAGGTATACTTGAAGAATAACATTAAAAAAATATTTTTGGCCTATTAATCGGCCTGATTTTGCCGATTATTAATAATCGGCAAAGTGGCAGATTATTGCCGATTAATCGGTACTGCCTATTAATCGGTGCATTTTTTACAGTATAATACAGCTAAATTTTACGCCAATAAATTGTAAAATTGCTTACTTTACAGTAAAAAACTGGAAAATTTCTAGTTTTACAGTTTATTACTGTGCCTTTTACAGTTTTAAATTGGAACCTCGGCTGATAGTATTATACTGTAAAAACAACAGTTCATTTTTTTTGCAGTAATAGAAAATACAGTTTGGGAAAATGGAATGTCATTCAATCAAATAAAGTGGTTACATATAAAGTGGTAGGTCATGTACAAGCAAACACAATGCAGCGCACAGTGTTACCACTTTGAAATTTTATTAGAAAAAATGTAAGCATGTGAAACTAATCCAAGTCCTACTTGTCACAATATCATACGCAGTTCTGATTTGGGTTGGGGGATATTAGAACTTTAATACCACCTTGTCTAGTGTTCAGAGAACTCTGACCGTGATGCAGTGGGCCCGGGTTCGAATCCAGCTTGGGCACGAACGTATTTTCTCCCTCTCCTGTCATTGTCCTTTCTGTGTGTGAAGTGTATATGAATGAATGCCTACCCTATAAACGGGTCCTTATGGCATGTGTGTTGAGCTAAAACGGTCTTCCACCTTAGTGGTGATCGTAAAAAACGGAAGCCGTACCTATCATGCCTTAAATCGAGTAAATTTCAT
>JAXGGA010019396.1:0-20174 GCA_038373865.1 Uloborus plumipes
CAACTGTCCTCGCCAACCCTTTATCAAAACACGCCAACCAGTTCCCTCGATCAGAAGACATAACTTGTGTTTTCGCACTATCTCAAAGAAAAGTGCCCCCCGCACTTAACAAAGAAGAAACCACTAATCCTCTCTGGGGAGTTCGTCCCCTTTCGTGGCAGATGGGAATCGTGTCAGTTGGGAAGACACCGTTTTGAACACTGCGTGAATGAACTAAACAGGAAGAATTCAGTGTATCAGAATCTTTGGTTTTCCGACATATTACTATTCCTAGTATTGTATACTTCACACTCGTCTCATGATTAACCCGCTTCTAAATTCTGGCTCCGCTAATAGGTGACAGTTACATATTCAATTTACATCGTCAAACGTAAAAAAATTCGTGATCTCTGCATTATTCGGTACATTGCAATGGTTAATAATAATTCTTCACAATTATTTTTCGCAATATAAAATGTTTGTCAAGTGTCATCTTGTTTTAAACACTGCGTGAATGAACTCAACAGGAAGAATTCAGTGTGTCAGAATCTTTGGTTTACCGACATATTACTATTCCTAGTATTGTATACTTCACACTCGTCTCATGATTAACCCGCTTCTAAATTCTGGCTCCGCTAATAGGTGACAGTTACACATTCAGTTTACATCGTCAAACGTAAAAAAAATCGTGATCTCTGCATTATTCGGTACACTGCAATGGTTATTAATAATTCTTCACAATTATTCAACTTAATACAAAACGTTTATCAAGTTTTATAATGTTTTAAATAATGCGTGCTAAACTAAACAGGAAGAGGTGCAATAAAATAACAGACAGACGAACAGTTACAGTGTATTTTAACAATGGCAACATGTCTGGGTTTTATGAAAAGCAAGATTCATAAATAAGCGACATTTGTGTTGATGCTGGTGCTTTATTGCTTTGTATTGTCAAACCATTCAGCGTTTCTCCAACCGCTAAGTCTCCAAAATGCGAACTCAGTCTGCCTGTGCCTGATTTAGAGGTAACAAATAAAAACCCTTGATCCGGGCGGGAAATATTTGCTGTATATTTGTCTCATAGAAATTCGATATATCAAATTTCAAGATGAATAAGAGCGACGGTTTCAAGTTTTTGCCATCGCTCTGGAAAATTGAAAATGCAGCAGTAAAGAGAGGGCAATAGTAAAATTGCAGAAAAGTTTCCAACAAACTTGTTTAAAAAAAAAAGCACTGCACGTTAAAACATTAACGAAAAAGTTAACTCAGCCAAATGTACTTTTTCTTCATTTTAAAATTCATATCCTCCCCCCCCCCTCCTTGAAAAATCTATTATTTATGTCAGTTATATATTAATCTATTAGTTAAGCTGAGTAGCACTGTCTGTGGCAGGATACAGCTTGGAAAGGTGCGAAAATCGGTGCAAAAAATTCACATACGAAAAAGGGAGGGCTCCAAAATGGCCTTCCATGGCAGCTTGGCGTGGCGATTCGTTTTATAAAGCTGTCAGCCATTTCGGAGTCATTTTTTTTTCTATTGATAATAGCTCTTCCAAATTCTGGTTTTTGAAGCCGAAAATTTTTATAAGTTAGTTTCAAAGGCATGTGTCTCCGTCAATATGCAAATGCGCCCGCCGGAAGAGGGCGGCGCATGCCAACTACTATAAGAATGCCTGTTCAGCTAACGGAAGTGACTTTTCACTTGACTAGACTCTTCATTTGGATCATCACTAAAAGACAGTGTTGATAACTTTCAGCCGCGGCTCGTTTTGTAAAGCATCGATTTTGTTTATTCTTCTACCTAGTTGGTAGCATTCTTTAATGTACAATTTAAATGTATATATTTCATGTGTAATACAGAATAGTCTTCTGAACTTAGCAGTCTTTATTTAAAAACATCAACCAACATAAAATTGGAGGCACCGACGAGATGGAAGGGCAGTCAAGGAAGCGTCATCTTAAAAGATAAGTATTTCTGTTCAATTCCAAGTTTGACTTTGATTACCATTCAAAATGACGGACGAAGTTCCCGACGAAAAAACATCAAACGTGCAATAGAGCACTGATGAAAAAACACTCAAAATTCTTCGCGGCAGGTCCAAAGCTGCTTTAACTCGAATTTCAAATTTTATTGATGACGAAAAACGAGTCTTTGAAAAATTTGAACTTAAAACCAAACTTGAAAGATTAGAGTCTATATTTGTAGAATTCAACAAGCTGGATTCTCAACTTCCGGAAACACTCTCGGAAATTGTACAGTTCGAAGAAACTTATTATACAACCAAAGTCAAGCTTCTTAAAGCTCTTGATAATGTGTATATGAATTTAAGTTCAAGTAGAATAGAAAGAGATGATTCTGTACCTATCGGCAATACGATAAGCGATAACTTTAAATTGCCAAAGTTAAATATTGAATCTTTTACCAGTCAGTATCAAGATTGGCCCTCATTTAAGGATTTGTATACTTCTTTAGTGCATAAAAATAATAGACTTTCTAACATTCAGAAATTTCAATATCTTAAAGGGCTATTGTGTATTGAACCTGCAACAATCATAAAGCATATTCCTATATCGGAAACTGGCTATATTGAAGCATGGGAAAAACTTTTAGCTCGTTATGATAACAAAAAACAAATAATTTCTTCATTGATTAAAACTTTCATGGATCAAGCGAATATAGTCAATGCTAATTGTGTTAATTTATCAATCTCACTGATACTTCCGACGAAGTCATCAGAGGTCTCAAATCTTTAGACCACAAAGCAGACTCTTGAGATATTTGGCTTATTTATATTCTATTACAAAAGTTGGATAACAAAACGCGGGAAGAATGGGCTAAACATACGACGAAGGAAGAATTTCCTACTTTCGAAATGTTTTTGGAGTTTCTGAACAATAAATGTATTTCATTAGAGCCCTGCAATTCAAGCGAATGCAATGAAACTAAAAATAATTCAAAAAATAATAAAACTAGTCTAGGTGCTAGGTGTATGAAATGTAAAGATACTTCGCATGTTTTATTCAAGTGTCCGAAATTTAAAGAAATGACTGTTAAAGATCGCAAGCAATTCGTAAACAAATGCAAATTGTGCTTTAACTGCTTATCAAACAAGCATTCCGATGTACAATCATGTAATTCTACGTATTTATGTCGTTTTTGCAACCGCAAACATAATTCCCTGTTACATGAAAACTACGAGCAAAAGAATGTTTACGCGAACGCCTTTCACTCAAAAGGTTCAAGTCAGAACTTTTCAGTTACGAACGCTCCTCCAATTGATAAATTATCAAGACCTCTAGAAAATAGCGCTTCGGTGAAAGTCGCGAGAGCCGAATTCGCTTTATTACCAACAGCTTGTGTTTTCGTCAAGGATACTAACGGGGAATTGAGAACTCTTAAAGTTTTATGTGATTCCGGAAGCATGACCACCCTCATATCAAGTTCAAGCTTAAATTCATTAGGATTAAAAAGAAAAAATGCCCGGTTTCCTATCACGGGTCTTGCTGGATTTAGCCTTGGTTTAACTAAAGGAAGTGTTGAAATTTGTTTAATTTCTAGATTCCAACCAGATATTACACTATCCGTAAATGCTTTAGTGCTAGATAAATTGACAGCACCCCTTCCAATTAAAAGAATTGAAAAGGAACATTTTTCACATCTTAGTAATATAAATTTTGCGGATGAAAACTTTTACATTCCGAGTAAAGTAGATATGATTCTTGGAGCTGATTACTTCTTCTCTATTCTATTTCCTGGTTAAATAAGTTGTGCTGAAAGTAATTTAATAGCTCAAAACTCCATTTTTGGATTTTTAATTTCTGGAAGATTACCGGAAAATCAGGAAAATTTAAATTCATCCTCTAGCTACCATATTTACGAATTGAATGTAGATGTTGAGCTTAAAAGGTTTTGGGAAGTGGAAGAGGTACCAGCCGCAAAAAAGGAAATTTTTACACCGGAAGAGGAATTTGTTGAAAGACACTTTCAAGAAAATTATTCGATGGATTCAGATGGTCGATTTGTTGTAAAATTACCATTTTATAAGTCAAAAGCCACATTGGGCGATTCAAAACTAGCAGCGATTTCGCGACTTTTCGCCATGGAAAAGAAATTCAAATTAAATACAGAATTCGAAAATAAATATAAGGAATTCATGCGTAATTACGAGGATTTAGGACACATGTCCGCTTTAAGTGGGAACGCAGATAATCTGTTAAAAAACGAACAGTGTTTCCTGCCACATCACGCAGTTTAAAACCATCTTCTACAACGACAATGCTTCGTGTAGTGTACGACGCTAGTTGCAGGACTTTGAGTGGCATCTCGTTAAACTCTATCCTAGGCGTAGGTCCCAAACTACAGCGGGATATTTTTGACATTTTGTTGAACTTTAGATTCCCTAAAATCGTTTTCACAGCGGACATTGAAAAAATGTACCGTCAAATTTTAGTATCAGAAGAAGATCAACAATATCAGCAAATTGTTTGGCGATATAATGCCGATGATCAAATTCAAACTTACAGGTTAAAAACTGTAACTTACGGAATGGCTTCAGCCTCTTTTCTAGCTACTAGATGCATTAAACAAATTACCCTTGATACCTCAAATTCTAAAATATCACGTATATTACAAGAAGATATATACATGGATGACTTTTTGTCAGGGTCGACTAATATCTCAGACGCAATATCAACTTGCAAAAATATTAGTTCAACTTTGCAATCTTACGGGTTCAATTTAAGGAAATGGAATTCAAATTCCTCCGAATTTCTAACAGAATTTCCCGAAAAGTGTTCTTCAGAAACAAATGTTGAAATCAATCGTGATGTACACGCAAGCTCAAAAGTGTTGGGTTTAATTTGGAATTCATTAAATGATACATTTTCATTCCAAGTTAATTTAGCTCTTTCACCACCTTACACTAAAAGACGAATTCTTTCGGAGTCTTCTCGCATATTCGATCCCTTGGGATTAATTTCACAGTGCATCGTTACAATTAAAATATTCTATCAAAAACTATTGCTCCTCAGGGGAGAGTGGGATTCCCATATTCCCCCACATTTGGAAAACGAATGGCTAAAATTTCAAGAATCATTTCAAAATATAAATAAAATCACTATTCCTAGAAATGTCACCTTTCAGTCAGAACTAGAGATTGAATTACATGGATTTGCAGACGCGTCATGCCTAGCATACGCGGCTGTAATTTACAGTCGACAAATCGTCGATGGGTCTACAAAAGTTTCACTATTGGTTTCTAAAACCAAGGTTGCCCCTCTCAAGCAAATATCCATACCAAGACTGGAATTATGTGCTGCGCACTTGCTGTCAAAATTATTCAGTACTGTCCTCAACACATCGCAAAATCTTAATTTTCGTGTGTTTGGATGGACAGATTCAAAGGTAGTGCTATCCTGGTTATCCGCTCATCCACGCAAGTGGAAAACATTTGTTGCTAACAGAATATCGGAAATCATAGACCCCCAACTTCCTGGGATTTCGTAAAGTCAAAAGACAACCCCGCAGATATCGCATCACGAGGTATCGACCCCAAGTGTCTGTCAAAATGTGATCTGTGGTGGTACGGGCCGTCATGGCTAAATTCAAATCAAATGCACTGGCCAAAGGCTGAACTAAATCATACAGATGCTGCTAGCGCAGTTAAAACTGAGGAATGATGCGATCCGTTATTTAACTGTCACGCTAGTGTAGCAAACGATTCGTTCACGCAATTGGTTGAAAAACATTCATCTTTTTCAAAAATAATTCGCATTTTGGCATACTGCTACCGATTTATCAATCTTTGTAAGAAAAGGATTGGAAAAGTTTCAAGTATTGAGTCACCTTGCAATAATTTCGCCTCACTCACGTCCGCCGAAGCGCGGAAAGCTGAAGAAAAACTCATTCTTTGGGTTCAAGACTCGTATTTTCAGGAAGATAAAGATTGCATTGTACTTCGCAAGCCTCTCAAAAGGCGCAGTACACTACGTTCCCTTTTCCCTTTTATAGATGAAAACGGTCTATTACGGGTGGGAGGTCGTTTGCAAAATTCTGATTTACCCTTGAATAGTAAACATCCCATCATTATTCCTTCACAGCACAGGTTTAGTGAACTGTTAATTCAAGAAAAACATATAACTTATCTACATGCGGGTCCTACATTGTTGTCTCATATTTTAAAGCAAAAATATTGGATAATCGGAGGAAAAAGATTAATTAACAAATGCATTCATCGATGCATAAAATGTCACAGATTCAAAGCTGCTACTAGCACCCAACTCATGGGTAATCTGCCCAAAGCTCGAGTAACTCTAGAAAGACCCTTCTTGCATTGCGGCCTGGACTATTCGGGAGCAGTCTCCATAAAATTTAGTAAAGGTCGCGGTGCAAAAGTCACAAAAGGTTACATTGCACTTTTCATTTGCCTATCAACTAAGGCTGTGCACATCGAAGTAGTTAGTGATCTGACATCAGAGGCGTTCATAGCTGCTCTACGCCGCTTTAGCGCTCGACGTGGCACCCCTCGCCACATTTATAGCGACAATGCTACGAATTTTCATGGAGCTCATCGGAAACTAATTGAGATGCAACAATACTGGCCAACTATTCTCAAATCGGAGTTAGTCGCGAACTACATGACTCAATTCTCAATTGACTGGCATTTCATCCCTCCTTCTGCTCCTCATTTCGGCAGAATCTGGGAAGCTGGAATCCGATCAATAAAATTTCATCTGAAACGAGTTCTGGGCGAAACAGCGCTCATTTTGAGGAGCTAACAACATTGGTTAGCCAAATTGAAGCTCTACTAAATTCCCGACCAATTACATGTATCAGTGACGATACGAACTCTATAAATTGTTTGACTCCTTCCCATTTCCTTACAGGCGATGTTCTAACTTCTGTGCCCGACTCTGCGACTACGGATGAACCCAGCTATAATAAAAAATGGGAACTCCTGCAAAATCTCCGAAAAGGATTCTGGAAACGCTGGTCAAACGAGTATCTGTCATCACTACAGAATCGTTCAAAATGGACTGAGCCTCATCCCAATCTCTAAGAAAATGACGTGGTGCTTCTTAAGGACAACTCATCTCCTGGTACCTGGCCTACTGGACGTGTGGTACAGGTACAGTCATAGAAAAAAAGAACGAAACACTCGCTCGTATTCGAAGACTATTAACACTAGAGACACGTGTAATATGTTATTTTTTCAGGAATAATGTGTTCTATTAATTTCTATTGGTAAATTGTTGTTAAGGGGTCGTCTTCATATGAAAATCGGCATCAACTTTAAAATTTTCTATGAAAACCCCCCTTTTTTATCGCATATTTGTGATCAGCAACATCATTTAACTTTGTATACCAAGTCGTTTAAAATTTGCTCCAGCCGTTGCTTCACAATTGAACTGAGAAAAAACCGTCCCGTAATGTTAAAAATATTTTTGATACTTGGGCATATAATACCTAAACCACGATAGGTACGGCAAAGTTTGTTTTTTTATATCAAAGTATGAACCAACCCAACAATAAAAACGTCATTGGCTTCCTCTCAGATAAAATTTTGAATTTTTTATGAATTTTGAAATTAATATTTGAAAAAATGATGATCTGGAACCATATAATATTTTGATGGAGAAACAATCTAGAAGGGGTTTCAAAGGAGAATCCAAAATGGGAGCTCAAAATATCCAGTAGTTTTTGAGATATGCTAAAAGAACCATTTTTAGGGACCATATACAACTGTGCAAACTGAAACAATAGCAGGGAATTTCTATGCAAAGAAAGAGGAATATGCTTATCCACCAGTTGTAGAACATGCTCAGCGTTTTTATATAGTATTTAGTTTTCAACAGTTATAATATGTTGAAAGCGAAACTTAAATAAAACTGCTGAAAATATTTTAAAACTGGTAGACAATCATATTTTTTGTCCATTAGTCAGAAGTCTGCCTTTATGCAACATGTAGCAATTCAGAAAACTTTTTACGTGGACACTTGATTTTCATGGAAAACTGTGGTGTCTCGGAAGGTTATTTGGAATAATTTGTAAAGATTAGACGTTTTTTTAAATGCTGCGCCACGGTTTTAACATTTTTGCCAATCCTAATACAGTAGTTTATATACATACAAGAGGTTACTTTTTAGTTGTAACCTCTCTCTAAAAGGTGTTTGCTGCAACGGTTAGTGCGTAGCTAAAAGTATGCATCTATCTTTGTTGAATCAAAAAGATAGAATGCTGCGTTTTTCCCTTGAACTCTACACAGTAGGGTTTTCTCTTCCAAATTTCAAAAAAATATTATAACTTTAACAAAACCCTAGAATTTTTAAGAAAATACGAAAAGCAAACGTATTATTGCGAGTAGCTGTAGGTAATTTTAATCGAAAAAATATGATTTGTCTACTCTTTGTAAATTTCGACCTTGAAAGTAGCCTTTTAAATGTGGTGGTGGTCCCTAAATCTTTGACCGGTCATAACTTTTGTTCTACTGGTCCTAAAGTGATGCCGCTTGGTACCCAGCGTACTTTTGGCCCTCCGCACCTAATTATGTAACCAAATGTAGGGGTTCCCATTTGAAAATTCAGACTTTGAGTTTATTTCACTTTGTATATAGCCCCTTATCAAAATTTTACTCACATAGTTTTAAAGAAGACTTTAATCCATGTCAGAAGACACCTTTCTTTTGTTCTTAGCAAGTATAGCAGCCGAATAATTCAGAGTGTTTCGTTTTTTTTTTCTATGACTGTACATCCCGGACAAGACAACCTGGTGCGAGTAGCCACGGTAAAGACAGCTAAAGGAATCCTGAAAAGGCCCATCCATAAGCTCTCACCCATTCCCTTATATCCGGACTCCTGCCCGGATAGGGTGGGAGTATGTCTCCGTCAATATGCAAATGCGCCCGCCGGTAGAGGGCGGCGCATGCCAAGTACTATAAGAATGCCTGTGCCGCTAACGGCAGTGACTTTCACTTGACTAGACTCTTCATTTGGATCATCACTAAAAGACAGTGTTGATAACTTTCAGCCGCGGCTCGTTTTGTAAAGCATCGATTTTGTTTATTCTTCTACCTAGTTGGTAGCATTCTTCAATGTACCATTTAAATGTATATATTTCATGTGTAATACAGAAGAGTTTTCTGAACTTAGCAGTCTTTATTCAAAAACATCAACCAACAGCATGTCTGCACCTGTATAAAATTTCGTACAAATCGGAGATGGTGGAATGAATCCATGATGTTCAGATTTTCGATGCATCTTTGCTACATGTTTCCTGCCAAAGCCAGCTCGTCTCAGCTTCACTTATAGGGAACTGTTTATAGCTGATGTCAGGTGCTTGCGCAAAGAAATTTTGGGCCTTGAAAATGACGTAAATGTGTCGCTCATGGGCTCCAATTCTTTTCATGGCGAGAATTAAGTCGGATAACATTAACACCTAGGGAACGAATCAAATCATTTGATATGACTACCAGTTTTATCCATGAATTGGAGTTCATGCTCTTGCATGGGCTATGAGTATGGAAAGACCTCTTAATATGATCTGCAAAACCGTATATTGTAATTTTTTTTTCATCTATATACATAAAAGACTACTTTTGAAAACGTATGTCCGGGGTAATCTTCCAAACTACTGGACCGATTTTAACCATTTTTTCACCGCAGATAGCTACAGTAACAGGGAGCAGGATAAGCTATAATTTATTTCTAAAAAGCTTAGTTTAAAAAATTTATTATGGAAAACAGTTAATTTTATGTCATTTCCCCATTAAATGATTAAATTTTCAACCCATTGTTGCAAAAATGTGGTGCCATGCAGCAACAATATTGATTGTAATCATATTGAAAATTTTGAACCAAGGCTTCTCTGGAGTAAGTATGGAATTTATTGCCTTCTAAGGATTTTTATATTTATCTGAGTCAACAATCGCTAACGAGTGAAATAAAAAAAAAATTGATTTTGGCAATAGTTAGAGAATAGAAAGTGTTTATAGTCAAAAAAATTTCTAAATTAGGTACATCAGATGTTTTCACCTCACCAATGTTGCCACGAGGATAGAAACTAATAATGGGACTTATTTTACGAGCAATATTTGGAAATGGTTAATTTCAGTGCGATTGATACTGAAAATATGTATTTATCTAAATACATAAAAGACTACTTCTGAAACCGTATGTCCGGGGTAATCTTCCAAACTACTGGACCGATTTTAACCATTTTTGCACCGTTAGATAGCTACAGTAACAGAGAGCAGGATAAGCTATAATTTATTTCTAAAAAGCTTAGTTTAAAAAAGTTATTATGGAAAATAGTAAATTTCATTTAATTTCCCCATTAAATAATTAAATTTTCAGTGCATTGTTGCAAAAATTTGGTTGCCATGCAACAACAATATTAATAGTAATTATGGTGAAAATTTTGAACCTAGGCTTCGCTGGAGTAAGTATGAAATTTATTGCTTTCTTAGGATTTTTATATTCATCTATGCCAATAATCGCTAACGTGGTAAATAAAAAGGGAATTGATTTTGGCAACAGTTAGAGAACAGAAAATGTTTATAGTCAAATAATTTCTAAGTTAGGTACATAAGATGTTTTCAACAGTGTAGTCACAAGGATATAAACTAATGCTGGGACTTATTTTACGTGTAATGTTTGGAAATACTTGACTCCAGTGCGGTTGATTTTACAGGGTGCGACAAAGAAAATTGCTGATTTTAATTGGATGCTAATTAGCAAGGAGTGGTCAGAAAGGAGTGGGAAGAGTCTCATTTTAAAGAGAAGGTCCTGAAGTTTTGTTATCTTATAGTTTAGTTGTCGCCATGCGTTGGACGAAGCTTCCGAACTCGGTTCAAAATTCAGCCCGTTGTTCCCATTCCTGGCTGGGAATCGACGTTTTCTAGGATTCCCAGAATCCTAGAAAACGTCGAAAAAGTGAGGAAGTCTTTTTTGCGCTCTCCCAGGCGTTCGGCCCGTAAACACGCTGCTGCTTTGGGTATTTTTGATTGGACACTGAGACGAATTCTTCACGACGAACTCCAGTTTCATCCCTACAAACTTGATGTGGTTCACCAGTTAAGTGATAACGTCTCCTTGAAAGGTGACGTACCGTGGCCAGCCCGCTCCCCCGATTTAGCACGCCGTGACTATTTTTATGGGGGTATCTCAAATCGATCGTTTACAACGACAAGCCCCGGACCCTGCAACGCCTGAAGAACAATATCCGGCTTACTATCACCAACATCCCAGTCGATATGCTCGAAAGAGTTCAAGAAAACTTCAAATCTAGGGTAGATGAGTGCATCATTAACAGGGGCCGCCATGCTTCCCGATGTAGTTTTTAAATCTAACTAATATAAAAATTCAGAATGGGTACCATATCTTATAAAAAGTAGTAAACTGATACATGAAGTACTTTTCCCTTAGTTGACTTTTCAAATCTGCAAGTTTCTCCGCCGCACCCTGTCAAGCTTATAACATTTCCGATTTACCTAAACATTATTTGTAGCTTGCATTTGTATTTCCGGTGTGTAATACAGTTTTTTTAGTTTGTCCAGACAGAAAAAATTACCGTTACTTACAGAAGTAGTCATTATGTATATAGATATGCACTTTAATGTTGAAAAATTCATGAACGAGTGTCACTAAAACACTATACTCAGCAGAAACCCGGGCAGGGCCGGGTACCCGGCTAGTTTTAATATACCAAGCTTATAACATTTCCTATTTACTCAAACATTATTTGTAGGTTGCTATTTTTTTAGCTTGCATTATTTTTTTTATAGTTTATTCATAACATAGCCATTGTTTACAGAAGTAGCCATTATGTTTATAGATATGCACTTTAGTGTTGGGAAATTTATGAATGAGTTTCACTAAACCACCCTACACCCACAGAAACCCGGGCAGGGCCGGGTACCCGGCTAGTTTCATTATATAATCATACTAGCAGAACCCGGCAGACGTTGTTCTGCCTTGATGTATATTTCGTCTCCACATGGTGTTTTGGATGTAAAAATCTTTAAAGCGTTGTTGAAAATAGGCATGAACGATTTTAAAAATTCTAAATCAAGCAAAGTTGAAATTACGCACTGAACAATCTACAAATAGGCCACCAATTATTTTTATAAAAATTAAAAAATACTGAACAATGAAAAACTTTACACATAATTTGATGTTAGATAGGAATTTTATTTACACGTCCAAGACGAAGAAGCTCTCCACAAATCGTGAAAAGAGATCTTCGTTTGAAAATAAAATGTAGAGACACATAAATGTATAATGTGACTGGACTATGAATAGCTCTTTTAAATTAATTAATAAAATATATAAAAAACTTTTTAAATTTAAAGACTATTTCTGTCCGCTCATTCGCACTAAAAAGTATGAAATAAATATAAAGACTTTTTCTGTACTTACTTTTGTCATGGTTTTCACATTTTGCTTCCGGTTGCAGAGTTAAATGCAGCCGCGTGAACTTTAACGCACTTCCGCTCACTTCAGCTTTTTGTCTCCAGAAACAATGAAATAATAGTAATAATAAAACTGACGTTTGGTTTTAAATTTAACACATTAATCTCAAGGCTAACCAAAACAAAGATATATTTGCGGATTGTGGGCATTTAATCTTCACGTGAGCTATCCGACTGAAATTGTTGGAGATAAACCTTGCAATATTTAAGCAAAAGAAAAATGAAACGAATGAGATTTAACAATCAACATATTAGTCCAGTTCAAAAATTTGCTTAAGTGACTTATTAAAAAAGGCTAATAAGGGCTGTAGAAAATACATTGGTAGTTCTTCAAATTGAACATTACGCTTGATGGCGTTTGACTCAAAGTAAGTTGATAAATTAACAAAATTAGAAACGGAATATTCTCATGAATAAAAAATAAAGTGTTCGTGAATAGCATTTTTAACGGCGTTTATTTTCTCGGTGAACTATGCTTAACAGCGTTTGTCTTCACGCACTTCTAAATCAATTTTAAAACGAAAAAACTTTAGAATAAAATATAAAAAAAACTTTTTAAATTTAAAGACTATTTCTGTCCGCTCATTCGCACTAAAAAGTATGAAATAAAGGATGAAAATGCGCTTTGGGTCCCTGCTTGGCGCATTTTCAAAAAGTCGCCAATTTTTGCGTAATGCTTCTCGGAGCTTTCAATTCGTGAGACAACAAGGAAAAACGCGCCAGTTGGCGACTTTTTGAAAATGCTGAAATGAAAAAATGGCTCCAATTCTTTTCATGGCGAGAATTAAGTCGGATAACATTAACACCTAGGGAACGAATCAAATCATTTGATATGACTACCAGTTTTATCCATGAATTGGAGTTCATACTCTTGCATGGGCTATGAGTATGGAAAGACCTCTTAATATGATCTGCAAAACCGTATATTGTGATTTTTTTTTCATCTATATACATAAAAGACTACTTTTGAAAACGTATGTCCGGGGTAATCTTCCAAACTACTGAACCGATTTTAACCATTTTTTCACCGTAGATAGCTACAGTAACAGGGAGCAGGATAAGCTATAATTTATTTCTAAAAAGCTTAGTTTAAAAAATTTATTATGGAAAACAGTTAATTTTATGTCATTTCCCCATTAAATGATTAAATTTTCAACCCATTGTTGCAAAAATGTGGTGCCATGCAGCAACAATATTGATTGTAATCATATTGAAAATTTTGAACCAAGGCTTCTCTGGAGTAAGTATGGAATTTATTGCCTTCTAAGGATTTTTATATTTATCTGAGCCAACAATCGCTAACGAGTGAAATAAAAAAAAATTGATTTTGGCAATAGTTAGAGAATAGAAAGTGTTTATAGTCAAAAAAATTTCTAAATTAGGTACATAAGATGTTTTCACCTCACCAATGTTGTCACGAGGATAGAAACTAATAATGGGACTTATTTTACGAGCAATATTTGAAAATGGTTAATTTCAGTGCGATTGATACTGAAAATATGTATTTATTTTAATATACCAAGCTTATAACATTTCCTATTTACTCAAACATTATTTGTAGTTTGCTATGTTTTTAGCTAAGGCCCCTATATATACGAGCCGGCGCATCAAGATTAAGTTTCACCACTTTGGATCCAGCTCGTGTTTGTGTGCTTGAGTGGTTGTCTTTTCTGGCCAGTAATCGCGTTTTGGTAATTTTTCACTATGAGAAATTATTAGCGGCACGTGGATTTGGCAAAGCTTAGCAATGTGCCAAAACTTTTTTCTGGTAACCCTACTCCGCAACAATGAAAATTTGAAAGTAAAAGTTAAGGAATTGGATCCAAAGTGGTGAAACTTAATCTTGATGCGTCGGCCTGTTTATATAGCGGCTCTATTTTTAGCTTGCATTATTTTTTTTTTATAGTTTATTCATAACATAGCCATTGTTTACAGAAGTAGCCATTAAGTTTATAGATATGCACTTTAGTGTTGGGAAATTTATGAATGAGTTTCACTAAACCACCCTACACCCACAGAAACCCGGGCAGGGCCGGGTATCCGGCTAGTTTCATTATATAATCATACTAGCAGAACCCGGCAGACGTTGTTCTGCCTTGATGTATATTTCGTCTCCACATGGTGTTTTGGATGTAAAAATCTTTAAAGCGTTGTTGAAAATAGGCATGAACGATTTTAAAAATTCTAAATCAAGCAAAGTTGAAATTACGCACTGAACAATCTACAAATAGGCCACCAATTATTTTTATAAAAATTAAAAAATACTGAACAATGAAAAACTTTACACATAATTTGATGTTAGATAGGAATTTTATTTACACGTCAAGACGAAGAAGCTCTCCACAAATCGTGAAAAGAGATCTTCGTTTGAAAATAAAATGTAGAGACACATAAATGTTTAATGTGACTGGACTATGAATAGCTCTTTTAAATTAATTAATAAAATATAAAAAAAACTTTTTAAATTTAAAGACTATTTCTGTCCGCTCATTCGCACTAAAAAGTATGAAATAAAGGGTGAAAATGCGCTTTGGGTTCCTGTTTGGCGCATTTTCAAAAAGTCGCCAACTGGCGCGTTTTTCCTTGTTGTCTCACGAATTGAAAGCTCCGAGAAGCATTACGCAAAAATTGGCGACTTTTTGAAAATGCGCCAAGCAGGGACCCAAAGCGCATTTTCATCCTTTATTTCATACTTTTTAGTGCGAATGAGCGGACAGAAATAGTATTTAAATTTAAAAAGTTTTTTTTATATTTTATTTCAAAGTTTTTTCGTTTTAAAATTGATTTAGAAGTGCGTGAAGACAAACGCCGTTAAGCATAGTTCACCGAGAAAATAAACGCCGTTAAAAATGCTATTCACGAACACTTTATTTTTTATTCATGAGAATATTCCGTTTCCAATTTTGTTAATTTATCAACTTACTTTGAGTCAAACGCCATCAAGCGTAATGTTCAATTTGAAGAACTACCAATGTATTTTCTACAGCCCTTATTAGCCTTTTTTAATAAGTCACTTAAGCAAATTTTTGAACTGGACTAATATGTTGATTGTTAAATCGGTACTTACGTATTATCGCAACCAGGCAAAACCGCCAAACTTGGCGACCCTACTTACGGCAACCCTAAATACGTCCGGCAACCCTAAAATGGCCACATTTGGCGATCCTACTTCCGGCAACTCTACGTGTTATACGTGGTTTTTCGTAAAGAATTTTTTTTGCTCACTGGTTAGATGGAATGCTGTGAAATAGTTTGTTTGGCGGTTTTGCCTGGTTGCGATAATACGTAAGTACCGTTAAATCTCATTCGTTTCATTTTTCTTTTGCTTAAATATTGCAAGGTTTATCTCCAACAATTTCAGTCGGATAGCTCACGTGAAGATTAAATGCCCACAATCCGCAAATATATCTTTGTTTTGGTTAGCCTTGAGATTGATGTGTTAAATTTAAAACTAAACGTCAGTTTTATTATTACTATTATTTCATTGTTTCTGGAGACAAAAATCTGAAGTGAGCGGAAGTGCGTTAAAGTTCACGCGGCTGCATTTAACTCTGCAACCGGAAGCAAAATGTGAAAACCATGACAAAAGTAAGTACAGAAAAAGTCTTTAATAATTAATAATAATAATTAAAAAGGAGAGAGAGAGAGAGAGTGAGAGAGAGCAGTGAATAGTAATAAAATGAAATTGACAAATTTACAATAGAATGTGACTGGACCACAAATAGCTACTTTAAAGTTATAAAAAAAGCACGGTGAACAATAATAAAAAGAAGTGTACACATTTACAATTACGTTGCAAAAATGCAGTGGACAATCCAAAAGGTAGACTATCAATCGCTCTTCTAAATTCAAAAAAAAAAAAGCACGGTGAACAATAACAATGAGAAATTTACACACTTACAATTACGTTCTAAAATGCACTGTAAAAATGCACTGCACATTCCAAAAAAGTAGACCATCAATTGCTCCTTCAAAAAAAGAAAAAAAAAAAAAAAAACACGGTGAACAACAAGGAAGAAAAATTTACGTATGTATAATTACGTTGTAAAAATGCACTGATCAATCCAAAAAAGTAGACCATCAATTGCTCCTTTTATTTCAAAAAAAAAAAAAAAGCACGGTGAACAATAATAAAGAAAATTGTACATATGTACAATTACGTTGTGAAAATGCACTGATCAATCCAAAAAAGTAAACCATCAATTGCTCCCTTAAGTTCAGCAAAAAAAATTACAGGTGTACAGTTACGTTGTAAAAACGCACTGATCAATTCAAAAAAGTAGACCGTCAACTGCTCCCTTAAATTTAAAAAAAAAAACAGTGAACAATAATAAAGAAAAATTTACATGTGAACAAAAACGCTGTAAAAATGCACTGATCAATTACTTTTTGGCAATCTGAAATCAATTTGAATATTATATTTGGCACTAAATGTACACCATTCCGTAAGGCGTTAAAATAATTTCCAACATTGCGGTATATCATAGCAAATAGTAAGTACATGAAAACGAACTATTGATTGGATGTTTGGCGAGAAAATATAGTAACATACTTTGATTGAAAACAACAATAGGTATAAAGAACAAAATAGTGTTCGTCTAGAAAATAATGCATGACATCTAAGCCTCTATAAATCTAAAGGAGTTCCGAAATATGAAACTGAATCTCATTTGTTTAAAAAAAAAAATCTATTAATCAAATACCTTTTTTATCCTTGTTGCAGCTCTATATACACTATACTTGAGATTATACTTGAGATAGTTATTGGGAAAACTTCCATTATTGAGGGCTCTTGGCGCGATTTAAAAGATCGCCAAATTTACGGCAGCAAGCAATTCTAACTATCTGCCAGAGAGTTGAGTTGATACACTAAATACTCGATTGGATTGATGAAAGCCTTCGAAAATGGAGTTTTAAATTGAAATTACAAAGACAGAATCAGGTCTAAAATTGAAATAAAAAAATAACTACCCATCGGATTTTGTTGAAACTGGTCTCTAAACCTTCCCAGTACCAAAAGGAACAAACGGTGAAAATTTCAGCCAAATCTCCCGGGTAGTTTCTGAGATCTTAGGGAACACACACACATATATACACATTTACCAACATTCATTTTTATATATATAGATCAATACATATCATTTAGGGGGGGGGGGTTTCAGCAAATTGAAATTACTACATAATTAATTACCTTTATTGAAGTATGTGTGCAGAAATCTAAAATGTGCTTTCTATATTAAGCACTCAAAAATTGTAATTTTTTTGCTTAAGTATTAAATGCTTTACAGTAAAAATAAACTCGCACATTAAATAAACATGCATTAGTTAAACATGTTGGTTTTGTAAATTTAATTTCTTTGCAAATAATATAAGACCTCGAATTTTTTTCCTTTTCTCTTGCACTTTTACAGAGTAGGCCAACTTTGAATAACATTTATACTAATTGTTTTGTAACTTAACTAATCAACAATAAAATCATAACCTGTTTAGTCAAACAGAAAAGAAATAAAAACATTTTTTCTGATATATTTGATGTGATAAATACTGCAGGAACATAAACTCATATTATAATCTTACTACTATTATATATGCGAAAGTTTGTATGGATGGATGGATGGATGTATGGATGGATGTATGGATGGATGTATGTTTGTTCCTCTTTCACGCAAAAACTACTGAATGGATTTTGATGAAACTTTTACCACAATGTAGCTTATACATCAGAATAACACATAGGCTATAATTTAAAACGATATTCAAAAAAGTTCGATCGGTAGCGCCTTTTTCATTCCAATTTAAGGTACATTATTTCTCATAAATCAAAAGGCATTGACCAAACTAATTCAGTATTTAGTGTATCATCTCAACTCCCTGTCGAAAGCTATAATTGCGGGCATCATTTCTTCTTTCCGTATTTAATGTTCAAGGCTTTTCTCAAGTCAAATCATGAAGGTTTTTTTTCCAGCTTCATGGGGAATATCCAGGCTTTTACCATGATTTGTATTTAAAACATTTTGTATAGTCTTAGTTGTACAAGTAGAATATTTATCCTTAAGCAATGTGTTTCTTAATGTGCATTGCTGCGTGAAAATATTATTTCTTTAGAATAAATTGTATTCCTTTATTAGTAAATTGTTCACTGTATCAATTATTTTCACAAGTTTCGTAAATTTGTCGGTCCTGCTTAATCGGGTAACGAATAAACGAATAAAATATCCTGGAACTGGATATTTCCCATGCCATAGTCGCAATACTAAAGATTCCGTTTAATCGAATTCTCCGCTTAATCAAATAATATTTCTTGGAACCGACAGTATTCGTTTGAGCGGGGCCGACAGTATATGTTTTAGAGTATCGGTAATGTAATTGCTTGAAGAGATTGGCAACTAATAAATGGATTGGGTTCATTATTTTCCAATTTAATGGAACTTTAAATACAACTTTACGGTATTTTTAAAAAAAATTTTGCGCTGACTGGGCGGGTACTTACAATCGGTCACTTAGAATCCAATCGAACAGGTATCTTGCCGAATTTGTTGCAAGAATATTATAATAACTATATATTGGTAATTTTTTCAACTGACGCCAGTTTTGGCGCCAAAGACTATGTAATAATACTTTACTTCTTACATGATATAACTAAAATAAAACGATTGTTGTCTGATATTTGTAGACTGCGCCAAAATCTTAATCATCGAGATAATACTCCCACAGTTGAAGAAAAGTTCAGGCTTTTTTTTTTTTTTGGCCGATCCCGTACGTTGTCATTAAAAAAACTTTTAAAACTTATGTCAAAGCGTAAAGTAATCCGCATACGAAATTAATCAAACCCCAAAACTAAAATTACCAATAATTTGTGTTTTTCGCACAAATAATTGTCAAATGCTCCCTACAAATTTCGAAATCACTTAGGACAAAAACTTTTAGCGTCATTTCATGGTCAGCAATATTTTCTCAACATTAAATGACAATTTTTCTTTGACAAAAATTACTGACTTAATAATACTTAAGCATATTTTCATAAAGTAGGGAGGGGAGCAAAAGTATCCTAGGTATCCCAAAACAATTACCGCAAATTTAGCGATATTTTAAATCGTCAAAGCGGTACGTTTTGAGTTCTTTTAGTTTAGGAAAAAAAATCGATTATAAATTGGTTCTCAATATTTTCACTGGCCCAGGCAACGCCGGGTATTTTTGCTAGTCTTTCCATAAAAATGTATTTATTTTCATTATTGTTAGAAAGAAGAGAAAGTAATAGTTTTAAGTCATTCAGTAAACTATTTGGGAAACATTTTATATTGTTTCAAATTTAATGCTGATTTTACGGTGAAAGTTTTTTTTACCATTTATTTTCAATAAAATTTCAAACTGATAATTTAGGTATCTTTATTTGTCAGTGGCAGTTATAAACAAAAAAAGCAGAATTTATGCTTAAAAAAGGGGTTTTGACCTGTAGTACAATTATCCCCACGGCATTCATATATTCTCCAGCTTTGAATTATGAATTAGGTTAGAAAAGGTTTCTTTTATACTTTTGTCTTCATTGCATGAGTTCTAAGAATAATAATTTGCATCAGTAAATGGTTATTTGTTTCCTAATAACTTCCATGGTGATCAAGACCGTAGCCAGAATTTTTTCCGAGGGGGGGGGGGTCTAGCTTTAGTTCTTATTGTACGCATACATACAAATATACATACATACATACAAAATATGCATCAGATTAAGACA
>JAXGGA010019397.1:0-20173 GCA_038373865.1 Uloborus plumipes
AAAACATTGATTTCTCAAACCCAGGGGCGGGGGCAATTAAACCCCTCTGCCCCCTAAATGACGGGCATGTCCTCCTGGTTCTTCGAACTAATTCTATACCACCTCACCATAAAAATTAAACGCCAACGTATGATCCATTCTGTGAGTCGTATAAACGAAGTGTCTTTTTGTTAAAACGATTACATTAACCGATATGCCGATCACTGTATCGCTTTTATTCCGCAGTGAGCAATTTTAACAAAATTAACCGCGTAACTGTAACGATATATTTCCTCCTGACTAAAATAATAATATATAAGTATTTTATCGAATTGGTTTGTAAACGCATTATACAGCGCAATCGTTTAACACTGGCTTCAAAACGCGGTATACGTCTTCGTATATAACTTAAACACAGAGAAGTTCACCGCATAGTGAAGCCATTTAAAACTGGCTTCAAAGCGCGGCGAACTTCTCCGTGGCTTCAAAGCGCGGTGAACGTCTATATATATATATATATATATATATATATATATATATATATATATATATATATATATATATATATATATATATATATATATTAGAGAAGTTGTAAATTAATGATTTAAGTGAAATAAATATAAAAATGCATTATACAATGCTTAAAGTTGAAATGTTTTTAAAACTGAAAAATGTCTGGAATCAAATCCACTAGTGTATATTAAAAAATATATAAGGGAACAAATATCGAACAACTATGTTTATCTTACAATCTGTATCTTAACAGTCGCTCGAAATAGAATTTCAAGAATATTTAACGACACATCCGAAAGGGCCCTTATTTGCTCAAGGGCAGAGCAGCATTTTCTCGAATTTCTAATTACGGCTCAATACACGCCATGCAGGGCCCCAGCTCTTTCCTATTAATTGTCCTTCAGAGAAGATAACTATGATATTTTGTTGGACTCTCGTGAAATTAAAGCATTTTCAGGATATTATCCAATTCCCTGCATTATGTTAGAAAATTCTAAAGCTCAATGAATAAACGGGAACGTAATTCAGAACGAGCTTACACCTATGGCGATAATAACTTCTTTAATTCGTGGTAGGGACATTCCATGGTAACTTACGTTAAATTTTGACCAATTCTTTGTCATTTAACACCTCTGTGCAAACAAATAATCTACTTATATTAAAAACTGAGTATTTTATATCTATCTTTCTTTCTATCTATCTATCTATCTTTGTCATGCTTCTTTCTCCTGAACGCCAGTGAACTGAAAGTCGAACCAGGTACCGATAGATAGGTAATTTTTCAGGCTTCATTAGTTTTAATGCATATTATTATACGAGTTTAATTAACGAAGATATCAATTAATAAGTAGTCAAATTTAAAGCGATTTGGCCTAAATGATTAAATATGAAATCCATTGTTGCAAAAAGTGGTTGCTATGAAACAGTAAAAACTATGATAACGAGAATTTTGAATGAAGGCTTAACTAAATCAAATATAAAACTTATTAGCGGGCCACGTACGTTGTACTTTTATCGCTAGCTACTTGTAATTTTTTGAAACATAAATTAGTTGAAAAGTCATCTACTTATATTAAAAACTGAGTATCTATGTCTGCTTCTTTCCTTTGAGTGCGCTGAACTTACTGAAACTTTCCTCACCTTTTTGAAGGCGCGAAGTGCCCGTGCAACATCTCAATGATTCGAATGATTTTTTGAAGCAGGAAAAAAGAAAAGTCGCGCCTTTAGCTTAAAGGCGCCTCTTAGCGAGCCGCCTTGGCGGGGAGTAGTTTCTTGAAATTTTCCTTACTACTTTCAGGGCACGAAGTGCCCTTGTAACGCCGGGCCACGTGCATGGTATGTCTTGAAATCGAATGAACATTAAATTATATTAAATAATATAACTTCAGAATGAAGTAAAAGTTAGAAAGGGGGAACATTATGCATCAGTATGCCGCAGGAAGCTTATCTAGCTGCCCTGGCAGCTAGTGTTATATAAACCTTGCAGAAAAGGGTTTTTCTGAAAATCGCAATCATAAGTGAAATTAAAATGCAAAAATCTTTGATGCATTTAAATATTACAAAATTTAGCAGTCAAAAATAAAACAGTAACTTACGTTACACAAAGATTCCCTTTTTGTGTATTGTAAGTTAAATTTTGGTAACATTTCATAACGGTGAGATCTCCTGATATTGCATAGAGAAGTTACTAATGCACGTTTACAAATCTTTCAAGTGAAACACTAATTAGCTGTTAATTTTTATAACTCCACACATTTAGAACGAGATGATTTGAAAAGATTTTCGGAATTAGGTTTTTGTTATTTCAAACAAAATAAGTAGAAAATTATATTTTGCCAGACAAAAAAAAAAAAAAAAAATAGGCTCAGAACTAATTTTTACTCAGGTAGATGAGAATAAAGTATTTTAAAATAAGGGTAATGCAGGTAAAGTTATTTTCTTTAGTCAACATTTTACTACCTATTTTTCATTTCTCAATAAGACCCAGGATTCAAAAATAATTACTCCATTTCGCTTTCTATTTCAATTCAAAATGCAACATAACATTGTACAGCAGATGTTAAACTAACAGCACTTCATATTTTTACTCTTTTTCCTCCAAAAGTTTTTTTTTTTTCTATGTGCCTTCATTCTCATGGATATAGTCGTCCCCGCTTAATCGGGTAACGGATAAACGAATACCCCGCTTATACGAATAAAATATCTCGGAACCGATGCCATAGACGTAATATTAAAGATCCCCGATTAATCTTATACCCCATTTAATTGAATAATATTTCTTGTAACCGACAGTATTCGTTTAAGCGGGGCCGACAGTACTTCTAAAAAATGTTTTTTGCTGCGATGCTTCGCAAATTTATTAATTGTAAATGCTTTTATGTAACACTAAAACACGTATCGACAATTTTATTGCTAAATTTTGAGTTTAACTTTGCCTCATTTTTGTTTATTACTAGCTTATTACCCAGCATTGTATTATGTTGACCTTATTTTTAACTAAAATGAAATAGGTGAGCCTTAAATTGATTATTCATTGTTAATCGTAATCTTTGTTGGAAAAAACTCATATTTAAATGTGTTAAATTTTATCAATGTGTATGCTTAAACGCTTATCCCTTTTCCTCTATCTAATCGAAATTGAAAAAAAATGGCCATTTTGAGACAAAAAATTTTAATTTTGAGCTTTTTGGATCTTTTAAAAATTTCAAAACCTCACCTATGTGAATTCTATTGCATCAAGAAACCTCTGTACCAAGTTTGATGAAAAGCCGACGAAAACTGTGGATTTGTGTAAGGAACAAACATAGAAACTTCCATTCTATCCATTCCAGCGAAAAGGTGAATTGTTTGTTTCCTATATCTCAAGATAAAAAAAAAAAGTTCAACATTAATTTTGTAAAAAGAAAAACACTTAATTTCTTTTTTTTAATTAGTAAATAATTAAAAGTATTAAATAGATCAGGGATTCTCTTCTGCCTCGATCGTACGGCACCAGTCATAAGAAAACATTGGCCAGTCCTGGGAAATCCAAATTAGTCTCTTCAAATATTTTTTCTGATTACAAGAAACAGATAAGAAATTTACTTTGGGATATTTTTTATTGGTGTCATATTGCCACAATAGTAAATTTTTGAGTTAAATAGTTCCTTAAAATATTTCTGTAAATACTTATAGTAGCAATTTATATCCACAGATTATTTATATTACCCACATTTTTAAAAACTAAAAAAATTGAAATTTCAATTTTTTAAAAATATTAAAATATTTTGTTTTTGCACTTAACTTAAAAATGTGCTTTGCTAATATTCACAATAACCACCTCTTCAAGCCTGTGTATTCATTTGGTTATATGTTTATCTGTGTGGTGTCAATTATGTTACAAATCATAAAAATTCTTTTAAAAATGTTTTTAGGTGTAGCACATACTGTAAACGTTCAGTAATTTATAAAATGCTTATCTAATGCAGGTTTGTTAAATATATTATACAGATCGCAAAAAACTATTACTTTACAGCTGCCTCTTTAATTGAAAAACCATCCATAGGTATTCCGATGACAAGGAAACATTAAGAAAAAATGGTCATCATAAAAATCAATATAAAGTTTTACTTTTGTGTTTGGTCACTGAAACGTGCGTAACCGCTCATGTGACTTTTTCAAAAACTAACCACTCATAATAACTTCCTCGTATATTTGAAAGTGTCTGAAGTCTTGATATAAGCAATAAAAAAATCTTTATTTGGTAATTCTTAGGTAATGTAGACCTTTAAAAATCACATCTTTAATATTTTTCAATGTAAAAATCTAGATAAATAAGTTATACCGTTGATCGGAAAAACTCGCAAGAATTTTTGTTTTACCCTTCAGTTTTGTCTCCGTATTCTTACTAACTTCACCTTAAAAAAACTGAATCCCCAAAGCAACCACGACAATCCACACCGCAGCAGTTAAGTGTCGGTGTGCTGACGACACCACCAAGCACTGCACTCAAAACCATTTTCAACACACCCCTGAAGCCACGTGGCATCTCTTCAATAAGTGCCCCAGCCAGCCTGGCGCACAGCCTGTTTTGATTTAAGGAAGAAGAATCTCCAGCCTCCTTATCTCCCGGCCGAGGACCGAAATATGCAATAATAGAGCACTAGCGAGGACTGCTTTATGGGACCCGAGGCGTGATTTATACTGATGGAAATTTGGCCGTTATTCCGTTTTTCTCGTTTGCTGGGCTCGGGCGATTAGAGAGCGAAAGGGTTTGTCAGTAGCACTCTGGAGCTTTGACAAGAGTGGCTATGAGATGGCTTTCTGATAAGGTAGTTGACACAGCCTGCTTTTTTGAGCTTTAAGAGTCACTTTCGCTTGTTCTCGTGCGCTACTACAGCTATCTATATTTGTTTACGAACCAAGAAAGACTTGAGGTATATAAATGAAAAGTTTATTTTGTGAAGGTAACGTCTCATGAAGAGAACAAAACAGACTTATGGAAGTTTTGAAAGCGATAGTGGTCTTATCCTTGACTATTTTATTTTTGTAAGTTACTTCAACAATAGTGTACTTCATTATAAACAGTTTTGAAAGATTATACTACAAAAAGGATTAAAAATGAGTGTTAACTTTTTCAAGAGAGGCACATGAGATCAAAAATAGACATTTTCTGCCGTTTAAACACGTATTTTCTTTTACACCCCCCCCCCCCGAGATTACGGGTTTAACCCTTAATGTCTCAAATAATTCCCAAAAATTTTAAAAATCAGTAGGGTCTAAGGCCCCCTACGCCCTAGGGTCCTTAAGGAAACTGTTTCTGATAGCAGGTGACGGTCTCTCAGCGAAGTACGGGGATTGGCACTAAAAAACTTCAACATGATTACAGTCATATAGGAATCATAATATTAAATTAATATAAGGCGTAAGGGGTTAAAAGGGTATCCTAGAACCCGGACACATGGCCATGGTGTCCTGATCTTCAAGGCATCGGACTCGTAATCGGAGGGTCCATGGTTCCATCCCAGCCGGTCGAAAACCCACCGTGTTCAATAACGGTGGCTGGGGCACGTAAAATATGTTCGTGATCAGAAAGTTCTCCAAGCTCTCACTTTAAATCAATACCTCTGAGGGTGCTGGACCAGGGATTGCGCGGTTCCTGGTCTGGATCATAAAACAGAGCTCTCTTCAGGGGGCCTATCCACTCAGTCAAACCAAGTGTAGTGGTAGTTACGGGGGACCCAGACGTGTACGTGTGGGTATGTCAAACCCGAAATACGCATGTCTCATTTTTATTGCTATTCATGCAATTGTATCGTTATCATCGTTCATTACAGTATTTCCCTACCTTTTTGAGCTCATCGCCCCCTTAAAAATGCTGTCTGACACTTATCGCCCCCCTCCCCTCTTCCTTGAAAATGCCACAAGTTGGAGCAAGTGAACATCAATGTTGTTAAAAATAAAAGGACCTAACTGTAATTTGAAGTAAAATGTACGCAATAAAACAATTATAACCAAGCACTTTGAAACTAAATACTTTTTTTAATAAATAAAAACTTTTTTTTTCTTTCACAAAGCGAACTGATAAGCATTTGAAGGGTAACATTTAACAAAGAACTTTTCAAAAAACAGAAGTGCATTTTTCAAGAAATTATTTTATTTTATACACTGCAATCTGGGGAAATTAAAATCATTGAAACTAAAAATTTGAAGGAAAATCAATTAAAAATCTGGAAACTCATTAAAAAATTGACAACGAATGACAAAATACTTCCTAAGGAATATACGAGGTGTAAGGAGGAAGTTCTTGAATTTCAATTAATTTCTTTCTTAACTTGTGATTAATTGTCTGAACTCTGAACAAACGGTTTCGTACATGTTTACAATTTCGGTTTTCGCTACCCTTTTATACTACTGTTTTTTCTTCTAAATATCCATCGCTCCCTATCGCCCCTTAAGAATTTACCGCCCCTTTGGGGGCGATCGCCCCCCAGGTTGGGAATCACTGGGTTAGTATATCCCACAAAGCTAAAAGTTATATTTGTAATACATACCCTTTTACTCTCAGATTTTACTTTTACGAGTATTAAAGAATAATCCAAAAAAAAAAAAAAACTATTTCATTTCGGCGTATTTTACCTAATAGTAAATTTGCTTCTAGACCAATACATTCCAATAATATTTTCATTACTGGGCATCAGCTGTTAGATTCTAAACAAAAAAACACTGAAGCAGCTCCCGTCCAAACAAGTTTCTCTAAAGCCAAATTGTTCACACTTCTTACTCAAAATTTAGATAATGTAAGCAAGATAAAGCATACAAACTGACTACAGAGCGATAAAAGTAATCAAGGCTTACAAAAAAAGTTTACGATCAGAAGCATTGTCGAATTCGAGACGAAATGATATTCGTTAGGGTTAAAGAGAGCAATAAATAGATTTATGGCCCCGTAACTTTTATATAGCCTGTAAAAGAAAGTTGTATAATCCAATCGAACTTCATAAAAGCATTTTAAACTGATTTTCAAACGCAGCAGATATGGAGTTTTGACTTTTAAAGAATGGCTGCAATGCGCTTAAAAAGGTATGCTTGAAATATAGGACAAGCTAAAATAGTCAGGACTTTTTTGATAAAAGTATCTGCTACGATTGTTGAAAATTGCTCCAGAATTTCGATAGTGTAATGATAAAATCAAAACAGTCCTACCTCATTCTGTCTTTTTTTCATTCCGGGGAGGGCTTGCTAAATCGTAGCTGATTTAAACTTCTTAATTCTGTAGCAAACTGAGTTTAAAACATTTATTTACACTTAACTACAGACAAAATTCAAAACGTACACAACAAAACTTGACTCGTATATACAGTTACAGTAACTTTCACAGTTCGTCAAAAGTTTTAAATCGACTTCGAGCGCCCTCCTGCGGGCAACTGAAGACAAAAGCACTTTCTTTTTTGAACAACGACGTATACGTCCATCAAATTACATCAAAACAAAATACTCCAGGCACATTGTGCTTCAGTTAACCCTACACTGCATGATTTTTTATTTTTCTTAGAAAAAAATATATGTGTTTGTCGATGTAATAAGAAAACATGGAAAAATGTTTTAAAAAATTTAACTTTGAATTTTTACTACTTTCTAATTAAAAATAGTTTTGTTGCCAAATGGCTACACCATGCATTCAACAGATAAAAATGATGAAAAATGAGTCCTGAAATTAGTTTTTTTTTTTGAAAAAAAATAAAAGAATTGAACATTTGGTGCACTGTACTCTTGTAATCCTTTACGTTTTGAGATTTTACATCATTGTTTATTTGTACTGTGTTCTTTCCGATGATCAATTCTGTCAAATTTGATATCTTTTGAAGGCTCTCTTGCGCAAACTTTCTTTTTTTTTTTTGGTTTGTAACTCAAGTTCCTCTGTAGCTAATGGTCTCCCTCTTTTTAATACGCTTTTATTAACTTCACACGTGGGTCTGTTTGTATGTATGTATGTAACTCTGAATAAAAGATAAAATTTACGTTCTTTGCAAATATAAAAGTAATATATTTAATATTATTTTTAATACTAAAGGCTAAACTGTATTGCATGTTGATGTATTATAAGTGCATTAAACTTAAGTGCGGATATTCAGTAGTTTTGAAAATTAGAGGGAAACTCGTAATGATCACAGCGCATTCCTATGTAAAAGCGTATTTTTTAGTTTTTTCAAAACTATATTTTAAAATTATTAATAACTTTACTTGTCCGTGTAAGCACAACGTTTGTGCTCATTGAAATCTAAAATGAACACGTTTTGAAGGCTTTTCCTTATTGATTTTTTGTTTGTTCACTCTGTTGAACATCAGCTAAGCATGGATAATTGCGAAGTCTAATAAATGGTAGAACAACCGAAAGTGCCACTTTTGGGTCCGCATGATTATATTATACCTTCCAAAAAGAGAAAGAAGCTAGCGCGAAACATAAACAAAGCACATACTTCATGAACTATAGAGATGAATCGAAGTGTTGTCTGGATGCTTAGTGCATAATGTTGCCAAATGGCTACAGACATGTATGATGTCCAGTGGCGTGCCGTCCATGGACCGGAGGGACTAAGCTAGTCCCTTAAATAATCGACCAGTCGAAAAATTAAAAGAAATTGTTTATACTAAAACATTAATTTTATATTTGAAATGTTCGCGAGCAAAAATGAAGGAGAATGTATCCCCTCCTAAAGCGCTAATTCTTTAAAGAGTCTCCTATTTCTCCCTGCGTCGCTCGCCCGACTTGCTTCAGCGAGGAACCAGTAAACAGAAGCCTGTTCCCTTCAAGTCGGTTATTGCTTGCCCGAACCTTGGCGTTCGCTCGTAAGCTCATATTTGATCAATTAACACCTTCACCGAACAGTTTGCGTCTCAGGACAAGCAAACCGACTTCTAAAATCTATTTTCCTCTGTCCACTCTTAATTTTAATTTATGGTAGGGGACTCGGTTGTAGAATCGAGTCCTCTGCTGGACGTCGTGGACGAGCATGCGCAGTTCAACTGATTAGTCAAGAGCTCTGGCGAAAATCGCTGTAGTAGTTAGTTAGAATTCACCTATGCAAAATTTTTCTTTTCTTTCTTCCTTTCTAAAGGGGGTAGGGGAAGCTCCCTCCATCCACTGTTTCCCTCGCTATTATTGTCATTGTTATTATATTTTTTTACTGCTCTTAAAAAAATGACTTTGAAATTACTAATTCTGTTATTATGTGGGCAAATGAAGCAACAAAATATACTTTTTTAAGAGAAACAGAATTTTCACCTTGTTGAAAATATTTTTTTGATATTTTATAATTATTTTTTAAAGTCCAGCTTAAGTGACTTTTACTGTCAAGTTATAGGTTTATTTTTGAAACACATAATGCGTATGAGATTTTTTTAGCAGCTTGATTTATATGATGTTCAAAATTTTTTATTCAGCCTCACCATAAGAAATGATTTGTATGTTTTAAATTTTTATTTTGTTCCCTTTGAAGACTTTATTTTTATGATTAGGTTTTCCAAGCATTAAATACAAATTGAATCATTTAAATTTTAATATGTTTTTATGTAACTGTGAAAGACCGAAATTGGTGAAAGTCAACATTTACCAGATTTCTGCATTTGACAGTAACATAAAAAATATATGTACTGCTTAATGCGAACAACTGGTACCCTGTAAAATATTGCTCCGCACGCCACTGATTATGACCTAGATTCTTTCTAAATAATTGTTTTGATGTAGAACGCATAGCAAATGAAAGATAAATGTTTATTTTATTCATGTTATTTCTTTAAAAGACAAAGAAAAATATTTCATTGTAAAAAATAATTTAAAAACTTGGTAGTTTAAGTGATTTTGAAAACTATCCATATGGATTCATTTAAAAGCATGTAATAGACCAGTGATGCCATGTATGGAGGATAAATGGTGATAATTGCTTTTAATATACCCAATACTTGCTTCTTATGCATTGAGTTGGCTTATGACTTCATTCTGGTGTTCATAAGGAGGACAAATTGTCCATGTATCCAATTGGCAACACCATGCAGTGTAGGGTTAAGGCTGTTACCAGTTTTAGGAGCATAAACATGCATACCAACCGGAATTGACTATACTCGAATTTAATAGTTTGTAAAAAGATGTTTTGCGTTATGTTATAAAGAATATATGTGTCGTTACTACGACTCTGTTATAATTATTTTGATACCTTTCATGGTATTTAGTTTCCTTCGACTTCTAAATTTTGGGTTTTAACCTCCGAAATACTCGTCACGTAGGTAAAATTAAAAAATGTTCTTCTTAAAATGCTTTCATCAAGTAGTTGTTCACACCTAACTGTACCAAAAAATGTTAATTTTCTACAAAATTTTCTTAAATGCTGCAATTAAGAAAGTTATGTGACGTACATAATTTAAATCGGGTATTAGTGATGCTTATTTTGTAAGTCTTAATATATGAAAATAGATATCAAAAAATTGAGAAATAGTAATAAAACGGAACCGTAAAAATAAAACTACTAATAATAAATACAGAACGTACCAACATCTATGTTTTTGATACGCAGCTAAAATCTAAAACAACATAAAATTTGAGAAAAAAAACAGGCTGAGCTGTTAACAACTACACAAACAGATCGTTTATCCTTTCAAAAAATTTAATTCTATAAGATCCAAAGAAGCATCATTAAATTAAGTATGAGTATTGGGAAATACGGCTTCTTATGTAAAAGCAGTATTGCTGCAGCACATACTAGGCATAATCGACACATAAACTGAACTCTTCAAATATAAATTAAGTCTTTTCCTAATTCATTTCAAATTCCCAATCGAAAATAAGATCGCTTGTACATTTCAGTTTCAGCCTACTACAGAGAAAAAACATCAAGTCTAACAGTATTATTATTATTTTTTTTTTCATTTACCCAAAGCATTTTTCTCATCATCATCAAGGAGTTTTATCAAGGGATGATGTTGGAGGGGGGGGGGGGGCGAGCAACTGGTATAAGAGTTCACGTTTCTGTAAAACTTAGTAAGTTGAACGAATAAAAATTTCAAATGTGAAAGATAAAATATATTCACGGCGAGATTCACGCCTCTATTTAAAATATTCAAAGTTTTATGGAGGAAAAACATCAAAAGTGACTGAAAGAAAATCTATATATATATATAAATAGATGAATGTATACATGTTTGTTTGTTTGTATATTTATTCCTTATACAAATCCACAGTTTTCGTCGGATTTTCATCAAACTTGGTACAGAGGTTCTTTGATGCACTAGAATTAATATAGGCGGGTTTTTGAAATATAAAAAGAATTCAAAAAGCTCAAAATTCATTTTTTGTATCTCAAAATGGCCATTTTCTTTCAATTTTGAATAGATAGAGTAATAGAGATAAGCCTTTAACCTTTTAACTGTCATGCCTGAGATAGTCTCGGGCACAACTGGTTTTCGAAAATGTCACGCCCGAGTATTACTCGGGGTAATTTTTGTTTATTTTTTAAGTGCATCGTATTGTTATACCCGAATATATATCGGGAGACGTTTATTTCGGCTTCATCTATTTGTCAAATCCGACTGTTTCTCGGGTTTGTGCTTGGAAAAGTGTTAAAAATCAAAATAACTTGACAGTTAAAGGGTTAAGCATGCAAACTGATAAAATTTTACACATTTAAATATGAGTATTTTCCAGCAAAGATTACGATTAACAATGAATTATGAATTTAAGGCTCACCTAGTTCATTTTAGCATGAAATAAGTAAAGGGTCATTTTCACCATATGCTTACATTTCAGAATTTTTAAGTAATTTTTTTAATTTGCTATTTTCTTTTAGAATCACTAACAGATGTTTTGTCACATATTTTAGGTGTGTGAAAAAAATAATTGGTTGTACACTTTGATGCATAATTAAGTATTAAAATGCTGCTGTAAAACTTTAAGTTGTAAGGAAAATTGTCGTCCTTTACCATATAAAATCAATGTGAAATCTCACTTTTTAACTATATCATAGCGCCTTGAACCAACTTCATTTGAAATTATTTGTGTCTCTGAAGCTTAAAGCGATGTTTGTGATCATTAAAATATTGATAAAAAACTGTATGGTAACGGACTTGACATTTGGTAACGGATTTGACCAGTAACGGACTTGACATTTCAACCAAAATGTCAAATTATGGCTAGGTTGTAGAATTTAAAAAATGAACAACAATATGTGTTTTCTTAGAGTTGTATAATAAACAATATTTCGGGGTAAAAGTTGAGAAAAAGTAAAAATTAATACTAAAATCTTTGGTAACAGACTTGACAAAGAATAAAAATACGCACCTGGAAGAAATCTTATGAGAAACGCCACAGCAATACTTCTCGACTCAGGAAAACAAAATGGTACGAAATAGTTACGTCGATAGTTTGTTAAGTTAACTGAATGCGTGTTACCAGCTTTTGACTGCAATAAATACCCTTTTTAGCTGAAATAATCATAGGGTAACGGACTTGACAAGAACTGCCGGACAAAATGTATTCATACAATTCTTATTGGAAAAAAATTACTATTGTCAATATTTATTACGAATATCATATACTAACTAGTTGACCCGGCAAACGTTGTTTTGCCATATAAATAATTTCCTAGTAATTTCTAGTGTAGACAAAAAATAGCTTACTTATTGTAAGTATGTATGTATGTATGGTAGAATGTGTATATTGTATGTATGTAAGAATGTGGTATATACGTGAAATAAGCATGGAGCGCTGTGAACGATGAGGGAATATAAAAAAAACAAAAGGCAAACATTATTTTTAAGTTATTATAATTTATTTCTTAAAATTATATATCATTAATTAAACAATTACGACAGTAACACTATTAAAAAATATCAATCTCTTAATGCTATAGCGTAACAATATTTTTTGTTAGTCTATCTTTAGCTAACACAAACAAACTGGATGGTTTACCCACTCGAGAGCATGCCACGTATAATTGTCCGTGTGAAAAACATTGTATTGTCAAATATAAGCCACAAACAGACGTCGTTTGACCTTGGGATTTGTTGATAGTCATTGCAAATGCCAATCTAATCGGAAACTGAATACGTTTAAATAGAATTGGTACATCTGTAGGTATAATAGTAATCCGTGGTATAAATATATTTTCACCTCTGAACTTGCCATTTAAAATCCTGGCTTCGATCACGTTTTTCATTAATTTTTGAATGACTAATCGCGTACCGTTGCACAGCCGGGGTGGGTTCAAATTACGAAGCAAGATAATTGGAGATCCAACCTTCATTTTTTAAAAAAATTTTGTCACTTTAATGGTCGTTCATACCCCCCCCCCTCTCGCAGTGGAAAAAAACTTTACACAGCAAATTTTGCCTAATAACTCAACACTCATGGTGTTTGATACATTTTATTTGTTTGTAATGATGTTTTTTGGTCACAACCAATACGAAAATCACAAAAAATAGTTACTTTAATTTTTAACATATATTTATCTTCTTCAGAATTTTTGACTTTTAATTTTACCTTGAATTTGACGTAAATGCAAGGTATAAAATACAGAATTTTATAAAGGTACAAAAACTAACATAAAATAATTGATAGTGTATATAATTTTTGAAAAAATAATATAAGTGCCGCAAATCAAAAACCATTTATTGCCATAATCGATTCAAAGCCCCCAAAAATGGCGCAAACTTCCATAAGAAAATTCTACAGCATCGAAGGACCCCATTGCCAATTTTAACAAAGATCCGACCAAAACTGTCATTTTGTACTATAAAAAAATATGGGGTAGATCCCCATGAGGGGATGTACCTGCATAAAGACATTACAATCATTAAAATCATTCAAAAAAAAAAAAGAACAAAACCATGCAGCTGTTCGAAAAAATCCTTGCGGGCCTTTATTCGATCTCATTCCATCAGGAACTTCAACCTGACGCGCATAACCACTTGACCATCGGGTCGGTCATTGAAGTAAGGATTTACGATAGCACATATTGTTTTAAATGACATGAAATGTTAGTTTTTCGATCATAACTTTTTTTCTAGTGAACAAATATCGTCATATGAGTACATGGTACCTAAGTTACAGCATCTCCTATCGATTTAAAAATATCGTCCAAATCGGTTCAGTAGATCAGATGTTATGTGCGAACAAAAAAAATTTAGGGGTTGACTATCCCTAACATTTAGGGGGATGAAAAATAGATGTTGGCCGATTTTCATAGATACTGGATAAGCACAAAACATTTCATCAAAATCGGTCAAGCCGTTTCGAAGGAGTATGGCAACGAAAACTGTGACACGAAAATTTTATATATTAGATAGTCATTATATAAAAATAATTTGTTGTATATACTTCTTTATACAATTAAGTGTATAAAAAAAATAGTTGAACTTTTCGAAAATTGGAAATGGACAAGCGTTTTTGCCTTGATTCTCATTTTTAAAGACTTATATAAAAATAAATGAATAAATTTCAATAATTTTTTGAGTGATAGAATTTTTTTGGGGGTATTTCTTGCAGAAAATAATTGTTCGCATTGAATTTAAAATGTAAGTTATACTTCAAAATCGTCTTTTTAACCTCTGGACAGCAAATGTAAGCAAATTTTGAAAATGACCCTAAAACATAATGCAATACAGGGCAACGCCGGGGTTTTACTATACAAAAAAGCTATGAAGATTAGTTCTTTATGTTACCACAAACAACATATTGACTTTTCCTAGAAAACACACTTTCGAGAGTTCATAGTATTACTTTCAAGATGCATTTGAAACACTAACCCTGAATTCAACCCTTGAATAATAACATTCTTCCCATGGGAACAGTTGTCATTTGTTTTTATTGAAAACGCATTTTTGAAATACGAGGACAATTGCTACTTGTGATCCAAGTACTTGAGCAGCCTTTTCTGATCAATCTGTAACCGTTTGTTCTGTTGTGTCAAGGGCAGACGCAAGAATGGCTCAATATTAGCAGAAATTTGTATGGATGGTTTTTTACTCAACTTTAGTAGCCATACAAACCCTGCTTTCATATTATTGAAGCAATTACGGATATGATCGAAAAATAAACTTGACTTCTATGTAAAGTAATTGCCATTCAACTGCGTGAATGCTATTTTTTTTCTTTTTGGTATTATTTTTCTCATTGGACTTTCAAGTACCACAGTTTCGACACAAGTGTATAGAACTTTAATGGTCTTTTCAACAAGAAACGTTTTGTATTTCCTAATTAAATGTGCATTTCATGAACTTAAAGAATGCAATAATGTCTCAAAGGCTCATAATAAGTGATGTTTATTAACCAATACTTTTCGATAAGTTCCTTGTCTTGCAAATGAATGTTTTCCAAAAAAGGAAGTAAAGTACTGTATAAAAAACATAGGATTGTAAAGTGTGAAGAATGCGCAAACACTGTTAAGAATTTGACAGATTTGGACTTACTTAAAAAAAATGTAGGTCACTCGTAGTTTGTTAAATATTTAAGAAGTAAATTTAAGCAATAGTATCACACCCCCCTCCCCTTCTCCCACCAAACAAGAAGTTCTGTCAAGAACTAAACGAGCCTACTTTCCCGTACATCGACATCGGCATTATAGCATCTGATCAATATTCTCTTGATTATCTGAAACTAAAAATTATGTCATACATATCTTTATAGCACTTAAAGCTGATTTCTGAAAGCAAACTATACCCCTCTCATCAGATAAAATAGACACGTAAAAAGTAAATAAACGAGTCAATAAAGTTTTGTCGCACCTTTTAAAGAATGTAACTGTTATAGTTCTTCCGTAGAAAAATTCCACAATCGTTTTCAAAAGAAAAATAAATAAATAAATAAAATAAAAGTACAAAGAACTTCAAAACACATTTTATCAAAGAAAGAAAAAAAACTTGTTCGTTAATAAAATGTCTTGAATTTCATTTTTAATCCGTTGCCAGTTGTTAAATCTAAATAAGGAATAAAATGCTCTCGTGAATGAAAAAATTTTGTTAACAAAAAAAAATCGTCTGATAAAAAAAATAATGATAATAAATTAAACAAACAAATAAATAAATAAACAAAAAATCGTCTGCCTAGTCAGTCATTTTTTCTGAGCCTGCATTTCCGCCATGTTTGCGGAGTCGGAGTCGGAATCAGAGTCCTCACAGAAGATTATTCAGAAAAGTACTTTACAATACATTATTTATCAAAACCATTTTCTTACAAAGTTAGTTTGAAGGAAATCCGCCTTGAAGTTCAGAATCAACATTCAATTTAAATTTCTCCGTAGGCGCTCATGTTAAAATTTTTTCTGAACGGTTCATCATTGAACGAAAAATGGTTCAAATTGAAAAGTGAAATATAGGAATGAGCCGCTCCGAGATCTTTCGAACAAAAAAAAGTTTATTCAATTCGGACGGTTCACTTAAAAGTTATTATGTGGGGAAAGGTTGTTTGAACGGTTCAATGTTGAACAAAAAAAATGTTCAAATTGAAAATTTAAATACGGTAATGAAGCATCCTTGCCGAGACCTTTTGAAGAAAAAAAAGCTTGTTTAAATCGGACTGTTCATTCAAAAGTTATTAGGTGTGAGAGCTTGTTTGAACGGTTCAATGTTGAACGAAAAATTGTTCAAATCGGAAATTTAAAAACGGGGATGAAGTATCCTTGCCGAGATCTTTCGAACAAAAAAAAGTTTGTTTAAATCGGACGGTTCACTCAAAAGGTTTTAGGGGTGAGAGCTTGTTTGAACGGTTCAATGTTGAACGAAAAATTGTTCAAATCGAAAATGTAGATACGGGAATGAAGTACCCTTGAAAAGATCTTTCGAACAAAAAAAAGTTTGTTCAAATCGGACTGTTCACTCAAAAGTTAGCATCGCGGAACCGGTTGTTTGAACGGCTCAAAATTGAACCAAAAATTGTCCAAATCAAAAAATCAAATATAGGAATGAGCTGTACTCGCCGAGATCTTTCCAACAAAAAAAAGTTTGTCCAAATCGGAATGTTCATTCAAAAGTTATTAGGGGGGGGGACAGACAGACCGACAGACACACAAATTCCCCATCTCAATACCCTACTTTCAAATTTTTAATTTTTCGATATTTATTTCATTTTTTTGTTTCTTTTTGACTTTTTTTTACTTGGCGATATTTTTTTTACTTGGCGATATTTTTTTGGACTTGGGGATATTTTTTGGACTTGGCGACATTTTTTAGATGCATTAAGCCAATTTTTAATGCTTTTTTCGTCTCTTTTATTTTTAACGGGAAAGTAGGCTAAAAAGAAAGAATCATACGTTTATGGTGGTTTAAATACCAGGGCGGATCTAGAAACTTTTCAACGGAGGGGCGATCGATTTTTATTACTTACTTTTTCTTTGTATATTTATTAGAAAATATTGATCAGAAAGATTTCGGACTTCAGTTTCGAAATATTCCTGGGGGATAGCCTACGGAAATCATTATAAATCGTCCAAGAGTACGTTTTTTGGACTTCAATATCGAAAAAATACCGGCGGAAAAGGGAGGGGCGATCGCCTCATTGCCCCTCCCTTGTATCCGCCACTGTTTAAACGCTTCGATTCATAACATGGTAGAGTAAATTCACTTTGAACGAATGAATATTTTAAAATAAATACCAACGAAAAAACTAATTTTGCATTTGCGCATCTCATATTTGCATAACTTTGGCACAATACATGTAGCATAGAAAAATATTGATTAAAATTTTGACCAATCTGGAAACATGCGTCCAACTTCAGAAAACCTAATTCAGGAAAGAATGAATAAACAGTGAAGTCGGGAATAGTAGATTTAATATTGTTTTAGGATCTTATTTTTTTATTTTTTTTTTGAAATAGAACATCGTATTATGAATTCGTCGTCTTTATTCAACAATAACATAAACTAAACTAACTCTTTTTTTGAAAATACATAATCATATTTGCTGTCTTGCGACAATTTTAACACGTTGTTGCCAAATAATAAATAAATCATTTAAACAATAAAACCTTAAGGCCAACACACGTTTGATACAATTTGACTCATTGCTGTTTTGATTACCCAAAATTTAATGATTTCGAACACGATCACAATTTCGGTAATTTTTCATGCATAGATTACGATGATCATTATTATTACAGATAAAAGTAATCGATTATGCATCTGCAATTACTCCGTGATTATCCCTTTCTAATTTTAATGATTACAAATTTTAATATATATACATCAAACCAACTCCAGAAAACATAATTCAAGAAGGAGAGAATAAACAACGAAATCGCGGATTGTTCTTACACAACGAGTCTCTCCTCCCTTCCACTTAATCGCAACAAAGTGGGGGCTTTTACGATGGCCGCCGCGCGGAATAAGAGCTAAGTGCCGACGAAGGTCAAGACCCCGCATCCAGGAAGTCCGAGCAATAGCACTGAGAGCACTGTCATCACTTAAGCTGCCCAATGACAGGCCAGGAATGATGGATGGGTCATCATTTCGTGTCATTAAATGGCTGCCCGAGATTTCGGACGGTTCATCTCCATTTGCAGTTGGATGTAATGATTTGCTTCGAGTGTTGATCGTTCGGTTGTATTTTTCTAGTTGCATAAGCGAGTTGTTCTGCTGCGTACTGTGTTAGCGGATCTTTTAAAATAATCTTGTGAAGGTAAAATCTTACCGACTTTCCACTTCATCTGTGGACGCTTGCAATCGTAGCGCTGTTGTGAGGGAAATATTCGAAAAGAGACATCATTTTTTATAAAATACTAGCTGTGGGGCCCGGCGTTGCACGGGCTTTAAAGTAGTGATGAAAATTTAAATAAACTACTCGCCGTCAAGGCGGTATATAATGATATATAACCGCCAAGGCAGCTCGCCCTTAAAGTAGCGAGGAAAGTTTCAGCAAACTACTCGCCGCCAAGGCGGCTCGCCTCTAAAATAATAAGGAAAGTTAAAACAAATTACTCGCCGCCAAGGCGACTCGCATTTAAAGGAGGGAGGAAAGTTTTAACGAAACCGGTTTCAAAAAACTACTCCCCGCTAAAGCGGCTCGCTAAAAAACTTTCCCGCATCAAAAAGTCAATCGCATTATTTGCACATGCTTCCTTTGGAATAAAAACAATGTCAAGTAGCACATATTTAATACTCTCCCTAATAAACAAATACAATTCCCTACCAAAAACAAATATTTAGAAACCGCTCTCTTCCTGTAACATTAATTGCAAAATTCCAAACAAAAAAGTTGTTTTAATATTTAGATCGCAGCCAAAAAAAATCCCTGCTAAAAACATGAATTGCAATTTAATTTGAAACACATTTTCAAAATGGTACCAGAAAAAAAAAGGTCATTAAGTAGGCAGGAATTCAAGTGAAACACGGACGATCGCATTATTTGCCTTGTTGAAACGCCGTGAAATGAAATGCTTTTAAGAAACGAAATAAAGAAAAGGACACCAACAATGAATTTAAAAGATGTCGCCATAGAAACGCAATAAAACGTTAATAGTTTGATCAGGAAAGAGGTTTTCGAACTCAAAGTTCAAACGCTTGTAACTTTTTTTCTAGTGGAGATAAAAGCTTGGTTCTTCGACTGTAAGTCGAATCAATTCTGGAGTTAAAAATATCGCTCTATCCAATGGCGTAAAAATCAAAACTGTGGAATAATTAGTTTATTTTTTATTGATGGTTTTAATGAACCAAGTATTGCAAGAAATCGGGTGAAGCCTTGCAAAAGGCAAGTTTAAAAATTGAATAACACGTGCTGTGTTTAAGTTAGAGAATCGGAACAAACTGCATAGGACGGACAAAATTTTTCTGCTTCCAACAATATGTAACATTAATATGTGCAAGTAATTTTTAACCCCAGTATTCGGCGATTTATGTGAAAATTGCTTTGAATTCGAATAAAAAACGAATCGCTTATCGAATCCTTTCAAACTATAGCCTAAAGTCTTTCTGAATAATTGGACTATTCAACACAAAAAGAATTTTTCAAATCGAACCAGTAGTTCCTGAGATTAGCGCGTTCAAACAAACAAACAAACAAACTCTACTGCTTTATATTATTAGTAAAGATTATATTAGAATTAACTATTTACAATTCGACTATTTACATCTCTAACTGCAACAAAATCAATTTAGAATGTTCCATCAAAAATCAAATGTGTCTGTTCGTTCCATCAATTTTTATTATTTTTTATCTCAT
>JAXGGA010019398.1:0-20172 GCA_038373865.1 Uloborus plumipes
TCTGTGAAACATTTTCGAATTTTAAGTTTTAAGAGCATTTTTGTCGACAATCTTTTGTGGTTAGAAGGTGGAGGAGGAGAGGGAGGGAGGGGAGTGTAGCCATGGCCCCGATTAAAATAAATTTTGAAAAATTTCAGGAAAATATTTTTTTTTCTGAAAAAGAAAAAGGAAAGATAAGGTTTAAGTTCGCTCTGGAACTTATTTCAATTTTTGTTATAACAGTTTTTACTTAATTTCAAGTTAAAACATAGGCGGCTGGTACAGGGGGGCAAGAGGGGCGACTGCCCCTTACTTTCAAAAGTGAAGGGACTTTGCCCCCTCACTTTTCGCAGTTAAAAAGTAAGGATCGAGTGAAAAATGACTTTTTACTCACTGGATTGATTAACTTCACCAAACTAAAAGCTGAAAATTCCGAAAATTGGACTTGTTTCATGTTATTTCATAAGAATGGAGGAATATCAACCAGCCAGGTTAATTTTTGACTCCATATTCCACATATTTTAGAAGTCAATTAATCAGCAATGTTAAAATCTAATGTTATAGCCAAACTGTATCAAAAAAAAAAAAAAAAAACTTCAAATCAACTGCATCCTCCCCCCCATTTTTTCACCCCCTCTCCCATATTACTTTTGACTCCCCCCCTCCCCACTTTTTTGGTGCACCAGCCGCCTGTGAGTTAAAATAAATATTTAATAGTAATAATAACTAAATTAACGACTGGAATTTCTTACGTATAAATTACAATCTTAATTTGGAGTTCTCTCGTTCGCTACATACTAGTATGTTAATAAATTTAGAACTATATTTTGATGCATATTTGAGATAATTAGTTTATTATGAGGAACAAAATTTTATTTTGTTGTTTATTTAAATTTGAAGAAAAACAGCTTCTATTTTTAAAAAATATGATCATATTTACAGCCTCTGCGACACCATTTGAACTTGTGGGAATGACCTAATTTTTTTCTGCGGTTAGTTTTAGACCAGATGTAAAAAATGAGGGATAAGATTTAAGTAAAAACAAAGTTTAAAAATAAGTACCATCTTAATATAAATATATTTATGTACAGGGCCGGATTTAGACTTAACTGGGCTTTAAGGCCCTAAGCTATTACAGGTAAGGTGGCCCCCAAAGAAATAAAGGTTTTTTTCCTTATTTTTTGTGTTATTTCATCCCCCCATGTGTGCTTTTTTTCTGATATAAACCTCTGCTTTGTATTCGTCGTTTCTTCAATGCTCCTGCTGTTTTTTTTTTTTTTTTTTTTGTTTTTCTTTTTCTTTGACAGCAGCTAGGCAGGAGAGTGATGCAGGGATCCCCCCAGTAAATGGAGTATTGAATATCCCGAATTTTAGGGAGGGGGTCCGAGTAATTTTTTTGAAAAATATACATAAAATTCTGCAGTATGAAGCTTTTTAAGCGCTGATTGATACAACAATTACGTCAGGAATAAAATTAAACAAACAAAATTTTATCAAAAAGGTTAAACACTCTGCTACAATTTTGATCTATCAAAATAAAAATTGCTTTTGGTTCAGTAAATTTTTGAAATTAATCAACAGTGAGGTTAGAACGAGTTATCTGGAAAGACAACGCATCGTCACCTGTTATCGGTTTTCGGTATAAATTGAAACCTCAAAATCCAAAGTAATTAGGACTGAGCCCTATTCATATTTACAGGGTGGTCTATTTAAACTCTTGTTCTCACTCGTGACATAAAAGTCTTAAGTTAATAATAAAGCAATTCAATCTCTGATAGAGTTGAGTACCTAATATGTCATCCATGTGGGTTATAGTAGCAAAAATTTCGTTTTAAGTAGGGTAAGTGCTCCAGTAGTCGGCCATTTAAGAGATCTTTTGTGGATCTTGGCTAACCTAGAACTTTCAGCTATGAATACAGAAACAAAAACAAGGTAAAACTTTAGAATGAACCTTTCTGATAGTGAATCACCTACTTGTTTCAGAAATTAAAAAAAAAAATATGTTAAAATCCAAGCTGTTGTCAACACTAGTAAATGCTCCAGTAGTCGGCCACAGAAATCCAGTGCTCCGCCACGTTGAATCCAGTAGTCGGCCACTTCATTTTCATTGATCTTATCTGATATAGGGGATTGAATTAAAAAAAAAACAAAGGGAAACTTACAACGAACCAGACCCGTCATTTGGGGGGTCAGGATCAGTTAATCAATATATAAATAGGCGTGGTGTTTGCTTTTTTCCGATAAAATTGCATTGTGTTTGCACCTTTGCCCCCCTCCCCCTCTAAAAACGTGAAATGACGGGCCTGCAGCGATGAATTTATACTTAGTCTGGTCATATTTTTCGTGGTACCTCTGGTACTCAACTGTGTAGATGATAATGTTAGTGTACTTCTTGATACAGTATGTGCTTTACTTATTTCTCTAACTATCAATCTACCATTATTAATTTTAGACACTACAATTAGCACAGAATTCTCGGGACAGTAATGTTTTTATACTTTAGCTTTTATTTTAAAAACTCGCACTAAAAAAGTATTTTTTTCTGAATAACGTCTAAAAATATGTCTATATCAAAAAGAAAGTTAAAAAAAAAAAAAAAAAAAGCTTCTGAAGAAAAGAATTTCAGCAGCACTTACTAAAGATGCAAGAAGGGACAAAATAAACGAAGTTTTTTAAATGTACAAAATGTTCTTGCTTAGGAAGTGAAAAAACAGGAATAGTTTTGTAGTAAACAGCAGTTTTTAGTGATAATGAGCAAAGAATCAAGAAATGAAAAACTGCTTTACTGTTTATGTAAGCATAAAGACGTAATAATAGAGTTGACACAATTCATGACCAATAATCGCGTCGGCACTTAACTGGTTCACATTCATTTGAACGGAATTTCAACATACGGAACATAAAACTAAAACTGTAGTTTCAGAAATGATTGCTTCTAAAACTATGCAAGTAAAAATACATTCAAAAATGCGCTGAAAGGAATCTCTATCAAGGCTTCGTCTAGCACAGAATGTTCCACTGAAGCAAGATTATTTGTTTTAAACTAATTGAAGTAAGATGAAATAAGGAAGTAAATGGAACTCGGGATGTCATGAGAGTAATCTTACAGCTTTCGACAAGACTATTAGTAAACGAGGAATAACCTTGAAAACAAATCAAAATTTAATTTGCAACAATGTAACCATGTAGTTTTAAAATTAACTCAGCACAATTCTAATCCTCTAGCGAAGAAAACTCAAGAAGTCAAACATTTGGGGAGAATCATTAGTGAAAATATACCAACATTTGAAACAATTTTCCTAAATAGAGCACAGGGGTCTTGAACCTTTGGTAAAGTAAAAAGTTAAGCATAATAGCAAAAGAAAGAATAATTACATGCTTGGCACTCATTAAATAACTTGAGCCTATGTGACTATTGAAGTTTTGCATCTTATCTCCTATAATTGGGGAATGTTTATTAACTGCCGAATAAGTATCAATAGAAGTCAAATCACTCGTTTCGTCAATTTCATGAGTTTAAGATAAAATTTGATAAGAAAAACTATTAAAACACCATTTGATAATAACTAGATGAGTATTAAAACTTATAATCTTTACTCAACGAATGCGTATTTAAAAATCTCTTTTTTAGAATTTTCAATTAAATTTACAACACTAGGAGCAATAAAATGTCGAAATGGTGGTCAAAAGAAGTTAAGACACTCAATTTAATTACTATTTTTCGAGAAAAATAAACTTTGGAAAATGTATTTTTACTCAAAACAGTTAAATTGTCGCTGTATTTTAATAAGTTAATTTAGTTTTAATTTGATGAACCCATATTAAGAATGAAAAGCTACATTAAGCATGTGGCCGACTACTGGATAAATCATCCAAACTGCTTAGAACCAGTGGTCGGCCTACCATGGCCGACTATTGGAAATGCAGAAGAATTCTGTACCCAGTAGTCGGCCACCCCTTTAAAAAACAATCGAGTCTAACCAGGAATTCGCTCTTTCATTGAAACATTATGTTAGACATTCCATTAAGATAAAAATCACTCAAATTTACAGTAGAATTAAATTAATAAGTGTTATTGGCCATTTTAAGAAGACGTGTCCTCTTAGCTGAAAAATAAGCAGAATCGCAATCTTGGATGACGGGCACACCATTCAAAATGAAATGACTCATTACTAATTCAAAAAAAGTACCCAAAACTTAACTGCCACTGGTTGATGATTGAGGATAGGTACATGAATGTGTGAATGTGCCATATCTGATTTTGAATTAAAAATGTACTATTTATGAGCAGTTTTATGTCATTGTGGCCGACTACTGGAGACTGGTCGACTACTGGAGCACTTACCCTATTCACTGTATAAAGAAGTACAAAGCAGGTTTACTGACGCTAATCCTTTCTCATATCTAGTTTTAGGCCTTTGCTTCACTATAGTATAGCAATAAATTACATCACAAAGGGAAAGGGGAGCCTGAAGCGAAGATAAAGAAAAGTAACTAGATTACGTTTACTTCAATGATTTTATGGATTTTCAGGTTTTCCATCATTTGCCATAGCGACAAGTTTTACCAATGATGGTGTCATGGAAAATTTACTGGTTTAAATGCTCGTCCCAATGCATTTTCTGGGCTCCTTTGTCGACCACAGAACTAAGTACAGCATTTCAGATTTTTGTATCCTGTTCTGGTCCGTATAGTTATGGGGGATACTCGCAATCCCGACATGGTAAATTCTCCTCTGAATGGTGTATTAAAGGAATTTCGATGATGAGAACATACGGATTGTTCAAAAGAAGAAATTGCTTAATTAATTTTGTAAGAAAATGTAACTTCGTGATTGTTAAGAGATTGGAAGTGTTCAGACCTGGAAATCGACCCTTCTCTGCTTCACTTGTACTTTAAATAGGACTCAATTTGCATGGAAGCTCATAATAGTTCAGTTCCTGTACTTCTTCCCAATTTTACATGTTTGGCGAAATTCACGCCATCCAAGAAGGAAAATTAGTTTTGAAGATTATAAGGCTTCCGCAACTTCTTTTGGTAGAAGTAGGTGGAAGAAGAAGCCCGTGCATGTTAAGAGTGTTCGTGAATTTGTGGCGAGTATTTTTCGTAATTGAGACCAATGCGAGTATTGCCAGTAGGTCTGTAGAGAGGAAGAAAAACATAATATATTAAAATTTGAATAAGACTAAAGATAGGATGTTGATTTCTTTTTAAGCTTGTAGATGTTGCCCTTTGATCATTTAGATATCTAACATTTTCTGTTTAACTGACATAGTCTAATTTTTCGAGCACTTTTTTCCCTCCCAAACTCATGAGATTCTGCGGCAGAAGGGCTCATTTCACCTAACAAATGTCATGAACGTTGTACATCCCGTTTCCAACCCCGACAAAGAATTCTCTTTAATGTTTACTCACAAAGTTATGCCATCTCCGGAATAAATGATCTCCACATTTTGAGTTTGGCGAATCTAAAAATAATTCTTCCGGCCGTCCGCATTGTAGTTTGCAGAGCCGTCTTCTGTCGCTCAGTGTGGCAGAGATTTTCCGTGTCTCTTGCCATAGAACAAAGGCTGTAATTCAGTAAGTGGGTGAGAAGGATGGTTGGGGCCCTCTTCTGGGGAGCTTCTCTGTATGTAACTTTTTTTTTCTCTCTCTTTTCCTTTTCTCGCTTTCGCCCCACGTCACTTATCATGTGAAATGACACTCGACCTTGATCCAATTTAGGCTCTTTGCTGTCGTGCATTTACTTAGATAGAAGTTATCATTTACATTATTTACTGCTGCCTTCCCGCTTCCTTCGGTGGGCCCACGTGGCACGGACGTTGACCTACTGTGACTTCGTTATTACGAGCAGCCAGGGTGTCCTTTTGTTTAGCCCCATCGGATTAGATGGCATATCATCCTTGTGAATGAAGCCTTTCCTGCCACAGCTGCTTGGGACTGGAATTTTCTGTCACGATGTCTCGCAACCATAAATGCCAAGAACTGCTGAGGTTGCTGTCTGAAGGTAACATTCTGATTATTTTTTGAGAGATGTGATTCCATAATAAGGTGCAGGAGCGGGCCAGAAGGCCAGGGCATGATTTCCCAACTGGATTCACATTGGAAGAAAATGTATTGTCACTGTGGCATTATCAGATCTTCTCTTGATGTAATTGGTTGAGTTTTGCTTAAAACAACTCAACACGTATAAAAGTAATTCTGAAAGCAGTTGCGTGAAGCTAGGGTCTGATATCTGTGTAAGACGGAAGTGTTATTAAGTTTAACCACCAACGCTGAGACTGTAGTCAAGGCATCGGTGAAGGCGAAATAACGGTTACCATTGGTGATAACCATTTCTTTCCATGTAGAATTTCCTGAAGCGATTTCAATTGGAATAATCTTTGTTCTTGGAGTTTGAATCTCAGTACACTGTTAAAAATTTTCCTGAAATTTTACGGTAAAAGTTACTGGCATCCATGTTGCCAGTAACTTTCACCGTAAAATCCAATTTTACTGTAAAATTTTACGGTAGAGAAAAGTAGAGTTAAAAAATGCAAGATGCAAGCAGCTAGGATCGAACCCAAGACGCAGTTATCGCACTTCGCTTCTCTATCCACTGTACCGAATAGACCACACATAGCGAACAGAAATTGAGTATTACGTGCTTCGCTCAGTAAGTCACGTGGTTTATCAACTGGCACTGTAATCGTTTCTTTTTTATGGTACAATTTACTGTAAATATTTTCGTTACTGTAAATGCAACATTTTACAGTACTATTTACCATAAAAGTTTCCTGAATTTTTAACAGTGTATAGTACTGACAACTTAGGGAACTTACAACTTTTGCCCAAGTCAATGTTTTCTAAGTTCTCAGTTTTTGAAAAATACTCTCTCTATCTTTTGAAAAACAGCTTTCTAATAGCTTGTAAAAAAATTCTCTCATTATGTAAGTTCTGAGTGCTCTTTGTTTGTGTCATCACTTTACTTTTTAGTATCACTTTCGTTATAGGGTCAGTTGGGGTTAAAAGAAATAACATGGGATAAATGGAAGCAAACTTAAATAGAAACAAACTTTTAAGTAAAATATTGGTGAGTGAAGACTGGGCAACATAAAGAAGACATACTGAGAGTTCCGCGAGTTTCAAAATAACTCTGTAGGTTTTATCGTTGTTTGGAGGTGACACCGTGAAGAAAAGCTGCTTTTCAAAATTTAGTGATGTTACATTTTCATTTGTATCAGATCTACCGATTCGAAGTAATGAGTTTCAACAAGTTTTATCTGCTATGCTGAAAGTTACTAAAAACTTTTAGTTTTGAATTTTACCTTCCCTGTTATTTTTTGACGTGCAATTTAGTTGTTTACTTTTACCCAAGGTAGAGCCGCTATATAAACAGGCCGACGCATCAAGATTAAGTTTCACCACTTTGGATCCAATTCCTTAACTTTTACTTTCAAATTTTCATTGTTGCGGAGTAGGGTTACCAGAAAAAAGTTTTGGCACATTGCTAAGCTTTGCCAAATCCACGTGCCGCTAATAATTTCTCATAGTGAAAAATTACCAAAACGCGATTACTGGCCAGAAAAGACAACCACTCCAACACATAAACACGAGCTGGATCCAAAATGGTGAAACTTAATCTTGATGAGCCGGCTCGTATATATAGGGGCCTTAACCCAAGGGTTTCCCAAACTTTTTCATTTATTGACACCTTGAAATAATTTTACCCAGACCATAGACTTCGACCCCCTGCTAAAAGCCCTTCAAACTCTTTAAGAAAATCTTTTTTCTTCCTTGGTAATGGATAGCTGAATAACATTTTATCGGAAATAATTCGATGTTAAATAATGGTGATCATCCAAACTGAATTGAATTGTAGCGTTGGTTTCATAGGAAATCAAAGGAAAAAGAAAAACCTTCCGAATTGTCCATGATATTGAATGACGTTTGAATCACTCAAGCTACACTGTAAAAAGCATGATTTCATTAGAATTAAAGTTAAAAAAGAGGAAAATTTCTTCCCACGTACCACCGAATAAAGTATACAAAATGTAAATGAATAATATTTAGTTGAAAAATTATATAGCATTAAAGAAAAGTCATTACTCTGAAAGGAATGGTAATTAATAAATAGTAGCAGAAATTTCAGGAGATGGGTGAGCTTGATGTTTATTTGTCAATAAAAAATAAATATATATTTATTCGAAGATACTTAAAAGTATTTATAAATCACTTCATTCCAAAGCATTTAATATATTTCTAGACTTTTATAAGTAATTATTCAAATGGCTAAACGGTTTCACTGAGAAAGTGACAGAGCCTAGGAATGCAAGAGGAAATGCCTTAAAAAACTTTCTTAAATTTTAGAAAATTTTAAGTATCTTTTATAACACACTATTAAAACTAACATAAGCTTGATAGAGCCATTTTTAAAACATTTCATTGTGATCTGGAAATTCTTCTTTCTCTTCCTTTTTTTGCATTGGCCCAATTACATTTGGATTATGGTCTTTACTGGTGATTTAAATGCAAAGGGGCAACTTCACGATATGGTCAACCAGAAGATCAAGTTTTTTAAATTAATATTTTTAAACATACGAGGTATTATTTTAAAGGTGAAGAGAGTTGTATTTTTTGAAATGCCTACTTAAAATGTGATAACTTCAGTTTTAAATAAGTTACAAGATGTTAAACTAATGTCAAGATATTGAACATTTCCAAACCATATTTGGCGACTCTCAAAGAAGCTCTATTTTCCCCCAAAATGCATACTAATATTAGGAATTAAGATGAATAACCACATAAATGCACAGCAGCAGGGCCGGATTTAGACTACTAACCACTCCGTGCAAAAGTAAAAATTTGTGCCCCTGCAGAATGGCATTGCATATATATATACACACACAGTGGCGTAGCTAGCAAGGGCTTCACCCGGGGAAATAATTTGTGGTGACCTCACCCCCTCCACACACACACACACACAAAAAAAAAAAAAAAAAAAAAAATCCACCAACCGTAAAAATAAATAAATAAATAAATACAAATAAATAAATAAAGAAAATAAAGAAAAATAAAATCATAAAAAATGAAATTCCTACAACATCCAGAAGCAACTTATTAATGTTTATGTCATAAGGGAAATGGAAGTTTATTTAAAGTGCAAAAGCAGTTGCTTATAATGGAATTCTACGCTAACGAATCTACATAAATTGATAAATATATGAAAGCTTTTTCGAAAAACTGTCATGACACGAATATTTGTGCTAAAAGAAGCACCTTAAGTTGGGGGTTTCGGGGGTTTCTTCCCCCGAAAAAAAATTTGAACTATCTGTATAAAATACTACAATCTTGAGGCCTTTAAAAGGGTAATTGGAACAAAAAACAGTTCAGAAAAAATAGGCAAAATTTTAAAGAGTTTTACATGTTTTCAAGAAAAGATAAATAAATCTTTTGGGTTAATAAATTGCTGACATGAATCTACAGAGGAAGAGCGAAGGAGGAGAAAAGAAAATACATTTTCACTTGTTTACGCCGACTTTCGGTATAGCTTTAGATCTAATGATCACTTGTTTACGCCGAATTTCGGTATAGCTTTAGATCTAATGATCCACTGACAGGCACAAACACATTAAAATGTAAAATAGTTGACCGTAAAAAAATGTATTACATTCTTTCATAGAAATCATGTACAAATTTGATCACGAGAGTGCAACATCTTAGCTTTTAGGTCAATTTCTAGTTTACACCCAATTAGAAGTGAAATTAATTGAAACTTTGAAATCAATTCAAAATTGTACTAGTTATATGTAAATAAACATATAAACAGAACTAGTGAAATTTTTTACAAACTTTTAAATTCATTTGGGATGCACAACAGCAGGGTGTAACTCATTTTGAACTACCCCTCCTCTCCCCAAAGTGATGCTACAGAGTTTGCTAAATTATGCATAACTTAAAATATTAGATAATATTTCAGAAGCAATACATTTGTATTTTTCAAAATTGAAATAGTTCTTTATTGTTTTAAGCTTGGAAAAACTACGTTCTCCAGTTGCGACACTGATTGGCAGAGTTAATAGAATTCTTAGAGCAATGCTCAAATTTGGAGCAAAATTCATTTTTGTAGTGAAATTCAGAGTTTTTTTACGGTGATAGATTTTTCGCTTAGAGAACATACTACTGATATTTTATCGCTAAGTTCAGTACTGTTTATATAAGATGAATCACCATCCTTTAGAATCGACAATCATAATAATAAAAAAACTTCACATAAAAAAATTCAATTTTTGTCATGTAGTTTATTTAATTATTTTTTAATTTATTTAGTTGAATTTTCATTTAAAAGGGCAATGAGGGCGCTTTTTTGTTTCTTGGAAAAGCAAAGGGCGCTTTTGCCTCCAAAGGAAGGTTGAAGGGCGCAATTATCTGTGAGAAGAGTCAGGTAAAACCTTTGTATAGGATCTTTCTTGGAACACTGTAACACTATAAATATTCCAACTTAAGCGCCCCCTCCCCCCTTCTTCAAAAATGTTTGCCCAATGAAAATTATGACTAATCACTTGGGTGCGACTTTATATTATAAAGATTTTAAAATTTGAAACCTCAATTAGAAACAAACGTATTAATGTTAAAATTTCAATTTAAGATCGTCTATTCTTACGCCCCCCCCCCCTCCAAAGCCAGCGGAATAAAGAAATTATTTTCTACTAGCTGTGGGGCCCGGCGTTGCACGGGCTTTAAAGTAGTGATGAAAATTTAAATAAACTACTCGCCGTCAAGGCGGTATATAATGATATATAACCGCCAAGGCAGCTCGCCTTTAAAGTAGCTAGGGAAGTTTCAGCAAACTACTTGCCGCCAAGGCGGCTCGCCTTTAAAGTAGTAAGGAAACTTAAAACAAATTACTCTCCGCCAATTTGGCTCGCATTTAAAGGAGGGAGGAAAGTTTTAGCGAAACCGGTTTCAAAAAACTACTCCCCGCTAAAGCGGCTCGCTAAAAAACTTTCCCGCATAAAAAAGTCAATCGCATTATTTGCACATGCTTCCTCAGGAGTAAAAACAATGTCAAGTAGCACATATTTAACACTCTCCTTAATAAACAAATACAATTCCCTACCAAAAACAAATATTTCCAAACCGCTCTCTTCATGTAACATTAATTGCAAAATTCCAAACAAAAAAGTTGTTTTAATATTTAGATCGCAGCCAAAAAAAAGTCCCTGCTAAAAAGATGAATTACAATTTAATTTGAAACACATTTTCAAAATGGTACCAGAAAAAAAATATAAGTCATTAAGTATGCAGGAATTCATGTGAAACACGGACGATCGCATTATTTGCCTTGTTGAAACGACGTAAAATGAAATGCTTTTAAGAAACGAAATGAAGAAAAGGACACCAACAATGAATTTAAAAGATGTCGCCATAGCAACGCAATAAAACTTTAATAGTTTGATCAGGAAAGAGGTTTTCGAACTCAAAGTTCAAACGCTTGTAACTTTTTTTCTAGTGGAGATAAAAGCTTGGTTCTTCGACTGTAAGTCGAATCAATTCTGGGGTTAAAAATATCGCTCTATCCAATGGCGTAAAAATCAAAACTGTGGAATAATTAGTTTATTTTTTATTGATGGTTTTAATGAACCAAGTATTGCAAGAAATCGGGTGAAGCCTTGCAAAAGGCAAATTTAAAAATTGAATAACTCGTGCTGTGTTTAAGTTAGAGAATCGGAACAAACTGCATAGGACGGACAAAATTTTTCTGCTTCCAACGATATGTAACATTAATATGTGTAAGTAATTTTTAACCCCAGTATTCGGCGATTTATGAGAAAATTGCCTTGAATTCGAATAAAAAACGAATCGCTTATCGAATCTTTTCAAACTATAGCCTAAAGTCTTTCTGGATAAATGGACTATTCAACACAAAAAGAATTTTTCAAATCGAACCAGTAGTTCCTGAGATTAGCGCGTTCAAACAAACAAACAAACAAACAAACTCTACAGCTTTATATATTAGTAAAGATAAAGATAGATAAGGCAACACGCAACAACAAATAATCGCTAATTGGAAATTTTCATTTAGTCGAGAGGAGAGATGGTTTGTGTCTACACATGATGCCACGGCCGCTGGCGCAGTCATTCGAGGCATCATTCGAGTTGCAGTGGAGCTTTTTAGCCTACTTTCCCGTTAAAAATAAAAGAAAGACGAAAAAAGTATTAAAAGTAGCTTAATGCATCTAAAAAATATCGCCAAGTCCAAAAAATATCGCCAAGTTAAAAAATATCGCCAAGTCAAAAAAAAAATATCGCCAAGTGAAAAAAATAAAAAGGTAAAATGAATATCGAAAAATTAAAAATTTGAAAGTAGGGTATTGAGATGGGAATTTGTGTGTCGGTCGGTCGGTCGGTCGGTCGGTCGGTCGGTCTGTCTGTCCCCCCCTAATAACTTTTGAATGAACAGTCCGATTTGGACAAACTTTTTTTTGTTGGAAAGATCTCGGCGAGTACAGCTCATTCCCATATTTGATTTTTTGATTTGAACAATTTTTGGTTCAAATTTGAGCCGTTCAAACAACCGGTCCCGCGATACTAACTTTTTAATGAACAGTCCGATTTGAACAAACTTTTTTTTGTTGGAAAGAACTTTTCAAGGATACTTCATTCCCGTATTTACATTTCTGATTTGAACAATTTTTCGTTCAACATTGAACCGCTCAAGCAAGCTGTCACCCCTAATAACTTTTGAGTAAACAGTCCGAAAAAAAATGACTGACTGTGCAGACGATTTTTTGTTTATTTATTCATTTGTTTTATTGAATTTATTATTATTATTATTATTATTTTTGGCAGACGATTTTTTTTGTAACAAAAATGTTTCATTCACCAGGGCATTTTATTCTTTATTTATATTTAACAACTGGCAACGGATTAAAAGTGAAATTCGAGACATTTTATCAACGGACGAGTTTTTTTTTTCTTTTTTTTTCCCCTTTCTTTGATAAAATATGTTTTGATGTACTTTGTACTTTTAATTTTTTTTTGAAAACAATTGAGGAATTTTTCTACGGAAGAACTGTAAAGGGCCATGCTCCACATCGACGTAAAGCAGAAAAAATAGGCAGAAGCGTAAAATGAATTCAATGGTGTTCCTATGGAAAGTACCCGGATTTTCGGTTTCTGCCTTCAGTTTCGGTCGCGTTTTACGCTCATGTGGAGCATGGCCCTAACAGTTACATTCTTTAAAAGGTGCGACAAAACTTTATTTATTCATTTATTTACTTTTTATGTGTCTATTTCATCTGATGAGAGGGGTATATTTTGCTTTTAGAAAGATACTCAGTTTTTAATATAAGTAGATTGGAAATTTTCATTTAGTCGAGAGGAGAGATGGTTTGTGTCTACACATGATGCCACGGCCGCTGGCGCAGTCATTCGAGGCATCATTCGAGTTGCAGTGGAGCTTTTTTTAAAGTAATGTTGTCATTAGTGACAAAAAATAGTTTGTTTTCTAGAATTTTTTTAAAGAATTTTCTACTAATTTTGCGCCCCTCAATATTTTTCACTCCGTGCAGGGGCACGGAGTGACGGAGCGTTAGTTCGGGCCTGACAGCAGGTAATGTGGAAAAAAAAGGTAAAAATAAAATTCATTTTGATTTGTAAAAGAATTTCCATGGGGCGCATTAACAGTTTTACATCCGACACTAAAGTGCGCAAATGTTTATGCTGAGCCTATAATTTTTTTGAAGCTACATACATATATTTTGTATAAAAATTAACATTTTTAATCTAATGAGGCAACCTATTTTAGTTTTGTAACAAGCGGTACCCGGACGGCTTTGCCCGTGGTATAAAATTAAAAGTTCATTTGTAAAATAATTGATATAGCAGAAAAAATGCTCTATTTTAGTTGTAACTAGCTTAATACCCGGCGTTGCCCGGGTGCTTATTAATACAACATAGCATTCAGGGAAAATAAGTTTGAAAGAGTTCTGTTCATATGGGTATAAAATAATTTGCATCAATCAGTCTCTTAGGTACAAACTTTGAAAAAAACTAAAATATTACAGAAAGTTAAACGTTTACAGAAAAATAGTCTTATCAAAAGGTGAAAATTAAAGAGAAATGTTGTCTGTGCTTTGCCGCGTCCACTGGCATGAAATATATGCACATGGAAGTGAAAAAATTGCATCAAATTCACCCGCCAAATTCAAAATATTAACTTTTCTCTATTAACTGTTCCCACCTACAAAGTAAAAATTATTATAACTCAATCTAATAAATCTGTCTGAAATAAATCTGTTTCTCGTTCTGAAGGCTTATCTCCATTACAGACGCAACTGTTGTCGCATTGCAAATTTGAAATTCAAATCCGTGGTTCTTTTTATAAAGTCCACATGAATTATGATTGTTTTTTACTTATTTCAATGCTAAAAGGAAATAGGTGAGCCTTAAATTGAAAATTCATTACTTTAATCGTAATCATTGTTGGAAAATACTCATATTTAAAAATCTTAAATTTCATCAATTTGAATACTAAAAGGCCTATCTCGATTACAATATAAATAGGCTAGATTCCTATAAAAGGGTCATTTTTTGACAAAAAATTTAAATTTGAGCTTTTTAGATTTTTTAAAATTTCAAGACCCCGCCTATGAAAATTCTAGGGCATCAAGGAACCTCTGTGTCAAGTTTGATGAAAATCTGACGCAAACTGTGGATTTGTATAGAGAACAAGTATATATATATACATACACTCATTTTTATAGATATAGATTCAACTATAATTCCTTCAAAGTCTGATGTAAAAATCTGGTATGGACCCCACGCTACTTAATTTTACGTGTAAATTTCTTAGATGCCCTAAGTGCTAAAATAGTGCTTGGAGTGAGCAAGATAACAGTTTAAACATTTATATCCCTAGTTTGCCACGAAACAATGCAAAAAAAAAAAATGTTTTACAATGATTAATCTCCTAAATATCGCCGATTTTAACATCATTCAGTGAATTTTTCGCAAAATATCGCCAATAGCGCCAAATTGAGTCCAAATAAAAAAAAGAAAACAATTTTTTGGCGATATGTCGCCAAATTGGCGGCAAATACTTGACGACCAAGCTTGGCGATATATTGCCAAGTGGTCGCGCCAATTCATATCACTTTTGTCTGCATTGAAATGAACACTGATTTACTCCATAAAAGGGGTAAAACACCCGCTTGGAACATTCGAATGCAACCCCAAGGGGAGATGCACAAAAATAAGCCAAAAGAGAAAATAAGAACAATTTTGTTGCTCACAGAAACCAACAGAAATCTTACCAAAGTTTAAAAGAAGAAGAAAGTTTTATTTCCTAGCTTTAAAAACAAAACAATACATTTTCCGAAATGAAACACTTTAAAAAGAACGATGCAATAACGCAATTGATACGATATTCGGTTAATCTGTGCTTTAGGTACCCTTTTCTCGCTAAATGGGCGATAGTCGAGCCAAGCGTGGTAACCCTGGTTATTTTGCGTAGTTTCTCTCAGAGCTTTCAATTCCGCGAGACACGCAAAAACGCGCCAGTTGGTGACTTTTCGAAAATGCGCCAAGTAAGGTCCCAAAGCATTTTCACCGGGAAAAAGACAGGGTTGCCAGAGAATTGAAACAAAAAAACACTACGCCTCCTCTAAAAAAAATATTACAAAATACTACTGTTTCCAAACGTTGCCAAAATCAATGTTGCTGAAATGCGAAATCTATGAAAATGAAAAACAAAATCCGCCAAATCTTTTAATTAAGTCATAAGTATATTGGAAACAGGGTTTCCAGAAAAATACTACGCTCCTTATTTGGGCCGAAAAAATACTACCGTAGTATCAAAAATACTACGTCTGGCAACGCTGGAAAAATAACAAAACAAAAATAAGTATGAACACGTAACCATGGTAACAACATGAAAAGTTTATTTCCGTTGATAAAATAATTCATTTCATCTATCTTTTCAAACAAATTTTATTCTCGAGCAAAACCATTTTAGAATCGTTTGGCTTGCTTTACTGAAGGTAAGCCTTGAATTCCGGGATTCTAAAAACAATTGTTACAGCTCTCCTGATGATCGTAGAAACTTTGAAAAAACTTCATTTTATGCAGAAAATTTCAAGCTTTCGAATGACATAAGACTTGAAAATGTGCGTGAAATATTTCTTCCCTATTTCATCGAATTTCAGCTAAGAATTCGAATAGAAAAAGAACGAAATGGAATTTTCGAAAAATCGCTTCGAGGTGCAAAACTACATGCTACAAACTAATTTTGTACCAAGTGGCATGAAAATCGACCGAACGATTTTGGCGCTACGCGCGTAACAGACAGACAGACAGAAGGACAGAAAGAAGGACAGAAGGACAGAAAGAAAGAAAGACAAACCTTTAGCTTTATTATTAGTAGAGATTACTGAATAATTCTCATTAAAATCTTGGTGTCGGACGCAAAAATTTTTTTTTTACGTCCGATACCATTTGTGTCCGACACTTACAATTTTTAGTACGCTTGTTTGTAACTATGATTCTCCATATTATGTCTTTAGTTGCAAAATTAAAATGAAACATGCATTAAAAGACTTTTTACGAATTTACTGTATATGGTTGTCTTTGTAAATTAAATTAGAAAACTAGCAAGTTTTGTTTTCAGTATGATCTTTTTAAAGTTTTTTTTTTTTTTTTCACAGCACACTTACAAGAAGACTTTTAACTCGCATCTCATTCGAACAGCAATATGAAATTAACTTAAAATTTTACAACCTAAAATCTTACAAATACTGGCTTTGGCCATATTTGCAAAAAGGTGCTCAGAGCCCTCCCGGTAAATCATAATAGTACCAAGCTAGCACTGTAAACATATCTGTTTTCTTTGTAGGTTTATGATTTATTCCAATAACGTTATTGGCTTTCATTGAGAAGGTTCCTTAATTTTTTAGAAAAATTCCAGGGTACTTTCAGGCAGGTATAGGTATCTGGCTTTTTGTATGAAATTAACCACATTAGCCACTATTATTTTCCAGGAATGTTTCTGAATCAGTGTACGAGCTCATTTGAGGCATTTTTGACACCGAATGCTTAATCATTTAAAAATGACCCTTCATGATACACATACGAAGAATCATACATTCATTTTACTTTTGCTTCTCCACTCTTACTTTTCTAAAGAAGGAGCAATTCCATATTGCGCTGATGGCCCAGTGTTGCATCCTACCCTGTAATTGCAGCACTGCAGAAAATAAATGTTGTTTTTATAGTACAGTGCCCGGCGTCGCACGTGTTTAAATGCAACATGCCAAACCCAAGAAAATAAATATATGACTTTCAATTAAGCTCATAGAATCCTATTTCTCAAAGGTATTTTTTGTGACCATGTGGTAGATTAACTGGGTGTGAAGGATAATGTGAAATCAAACTTAAATGCGTTATTTTACCCGTGTGATTTTCCAAAAAGTTACTTTCTATTTTCTAACTGTTGCCAAAATCAATTCTCGTTTTATTTAACTCGGTATCAATTATTGGCATAGATGAATATAAAAATCCTAAGAAAGCAATAAAATCATACTTACTCCAGAGAAGCCTTAACATCTCTATTTTGATCTCCTTTGTCTCTTTAGAAAATTAAACAGCGCACGGTTATATTTTTGAATGTCATAATCAATGAAAAAATGCCTTTAGTTAAGTACACAATTACTGCAATAATTTACCAAATAACCATTGATTATTACATTCAAAAATGTAACCGTGCGCTGTTTAATTTTCTAAAGAGACAGAGGAGATCAAAATAGAGATGTTACCTTTTCGAAATAAACGATTCAATTAATATTGTTGTTGCGAGGCAACTAAATTTTACAACAATGGGTCGAAAATTTAATCATTTAATGGGAAATTGACGTGAAACTTACTATTTTCCATAATAACTTTTTTAAACTAAGCTTTTTAGAAATAAACTATAGCTTATCCTGCTCCCTGTTACTGTAGCTATCTACGGTGAAAAAATGGTTAAAATCGGTTCAGTAGTTTGGAAGATTACCCCGGACATACATACAAAAAGTAGTCATTTATGTATATAGATACAGCTACTTTCATAGTAATAAAAAATAAAAATATCTAATTTTACAGTAGTAAACTGTAAAATGTCCAATTTTACAGTAATAAACTGTAAACTGCTAATTTTACTGTTTATTACCGTGCATTTTACAGTTTTAAACTAGAGCCTCTGCTGCCAGTATTATACTGTTGTTTTTGCAGCATAATACAGCTAATTTTATGGTAATCAACTGTAAAATTGCTAATTTTACAGTTTACTACTGTAAAACCTCTGCTTCCAGTATTATACTGTAGAAACAACAGTTTATTTTTTGCAGTGAGGCATCGCAGACCAGATTTCCAATTTTTATTAATAATTCTTAAAATCGAGTAAATACTGTAAAATCACGTTTTCTAGCAGTTTCCGTTTAGTGCAAAAGAAAGAACACCTTACAATATTGTAATTTTTTACATACAACTACTGTATTTTTTTAAAGCCCTGTACTTTTTTGCAAAGAACAACGTTCTACTTCTGATAATACTCTATTTGGTTTCTTGAAAGTGACAATGTTCTTTACCATTCTACTAACACTAACTCACGCACAACTCTTTAGTGACTGATACTGTACTCATTTATGTTTTCTATTCTCTTTCTTTTCTATGCTCAATTTTTGAAATATTAATTTTAATATTATTGTTAATTGAAAATGTTTTGGTTTTTCAATAGTTTAAAATATTAATCAACGCGTAGTTCAATTTACAAAGATATTAATTAGATAAAATGTTTTAAGCCACTGTTTTATTTCTTGTTTTAGTTTATTTATGTTTTATTAATTGTTTCTTAAACTTACAATTGTGAAACAAAGGTTCAGATTATTCTGCTCTAAATAAGAGGCTATGTACCAATCTTAACAGGTTATGATGTATGTATTTATCAGGCTTTAAAAATATTTTTTTCGTATATGACTCACATGACAATAAATTCATTTATACCCTCAACGATTTATTATTGTTACCTATTAGCCTTGCTATTTAATAATATTTTTAACGCTATTGTTTTCTGTTGTCGCAAGAAAATTCATTTATAGGTGAGAGGAAATATTATTTTGTTTTTTTTCTGCTCGTTTTATTATTATACCTTTTGCTTCGGAGAGTTAGTGCACCCCCAGATACGAATTTGAAATATATTATGTTGATTTAAGCATTCCTGGAAAATTAAATAAATAAGATGTATACGCAATAGGGTATTTTGTTTTCTTTAAAACAGTGAAACAAATTCTAATATTAAATTATTACTGTTTAAAAACTAATATTAAATTGAAAATTAAAAAACATTGACATTAAAAGCGCTCTCAATCAAGTCGTCTTTCAGTAAAAAAAAAAAAAAAAAAACAGACACGCACACACAAATGTAGACTTACAAATACACACGTTAAACTTTTACACCCCCCCCTCCTTTTGCGTTGGGGGCTAAAAAACTGAAATAGACTTTTTTTTTTCAACAACTGAGATGGATAACCAAAAGTTGAAACATTTCTTATGAATTGCCTTGTCATTTTTTAAAAAAATTGTATTTTAGTAAAAAGTAGACGTCAAGCTTTATTTCCCTTAATTTTTCCCTTCCGGATTCATTTTAATAACATTAAAGATCCTTTCCATTTCCGTTCATTTCATATGCTGCTTACTTTTTTCACCTGCTTCTAATTGTTGAGGGTTTTTCCTAAAATAGAAACAATCATTTTTTGGGAAAAATTTTCTCTTTGTTTTCGTGCTTAATTTTTCTTCTTTTAACTCTTATTCCCCGCATTTCCTCATTCTTGTTGGCAAAAAGTTCAAATCATTCTTTTCCGGTTGAATTGCATTGTATTTTCAGATGTAATGTGGCAACGGTTTCGCTGCGTATCCATTCCTGAAGCTTTAATCGATAGGTCTTAGTAATGTATCAAAAAATAGAATGTGCTTGCAGTACATGACGTAAATTCTGTTGTTATCAAATGGTTTTCAAATGTGGAAAAGGAAATAAATATTATATGTGACTTTTCGTGTAGCAGAACGTTGTTTTTAAGTAGGGGACTTTCCTTTTCTTTTTTCCTAATGCATTAGTAAAAAACTATAATTTTTAGCCTTTTCTTAGCTTATTCTAAATATAAGAAAAATTACGTGACTCCA
>JAXGGA010019399.1:0-20171 GCA_038373865.1 Uloborus plumipes
CTTCGAAAAGAGGATTTCTGCCTCCAAATCGGTTAATCCTATTCCCGGCTGACGAGTGCCAATAAGCACGAAACTGCTGTCCTAGGCTGGAATAACAGAGTTGGCGGTATATTGCATATTTCCGCCTTAGCCCTGGCTTGGGGGGGGTGACTTATAGCTTTTATTAAGAGTTTACTTCGTTCACTCAATTAGTTTTGTATTGATAAAGCAGTTTTTACTATCAAACATGTACATTATGAATTTTGCTTGAACGCATTACCATAACAGCTCGAAAGTGGAAAAAGCAGAATATCAAAGGTCTTCCGAAACAAATAAGTTATCTCTCCACTTCTTAAAAATAAAGAAATGACGATTGGTTGAAAACATACTAGTGTACATTTTTAACAGATTCGAATACGTTGCATAAATTAACTTCAATGGAAAATGGAACCGAAACTTTTTTTCTCTCTATCACTTCTTATTTTCCTTTTATTCTCGCGGATGAGCTCAAGGAAAATTATTCTAGATTACTAAATAACACCTGTTTTCAACGTGCTAACGACGTTTCTCTATCGTCTGCGTCTCCCCCCTTTAACTACAAAAGAATGTAATTTCAAAAAGCGGTCTCTCAGAACGTGTAATTCCGATTCATAAGCAAATATCCCCTGCTGGAATGCATAATCGAATTCTATTATTCGGCGTGCTTCCTTTTTTTACTCCCATGGCGTGTGGCGCAATTGAATAAAATCGTCTGTGTGTGTGGGTTTTTTTTTTTTTTTTTTGTAAACATTCGAATCATGGGTACCCCTTATTTCCGCACGATCAGTTTATTTTTTTTACTTCTTCAGTTATGTACGGAATGTTGATGATACTTTTCTATGGTTGCCAGATTTGACTCACTAATGTGACGCTAGATTTTTGCTAACTTAGTCAGATCATTGGCGACTGCCAGGGACGTCATTTCAAGTTTTTCCAAGGGGGGGGGGGGCAAAGGGTGAAAACACAATGCAATTTCATCGAAAAACAGCAAAAACCACGCCCACGTATATGTAAATCCATTGATTTCTAAAAGCCGGGGGGGGGGCAATTGACCCCCCTGCCCCCCCCCTAAATGACGGGCCTGTGTAACCTTCAGTATTAATGATGATACACTGAGAAAAGTATTTTACTTCCATAGCTCAAAACTCCAAATAATAACGTGAAGTAATTTTTGATGACAGAAAGGCGCGGTTATATATTCAACAAAATCGATTAAACATTTTATGGACACTTACTTACTCATTACGGAACATTTCCATTATATTCCGGTAAAATATTTTGAATTTATGTTTAAATTTTTTTAACAAAAAAAAATTTTTTCTCTGATTTTTTGGAAGTCAAGAGCTTTAAAAAAGACACAGAACAATGAATAAATAAATTTTAAGAAAAACAATTAAAAACATTATTCGAAAAAAAAATTAAGTATTGTATCAAATTAAGTTTTTTCCTTGTTGGGGGCAGGGCAGCAAAATTGTAATTTTTTTTGGGGAGGGAGGGGGGGTGTCTGTGGATGTTTGGACTTTGGTAACCACTGCTCTAAAAAGTAAAAGATAATTTTATTCTTTGAACACCATCAACACTACTTTCAAATAAGTCTTGAAATGGGCGCTGAAACAATAGGTAAAATGCTGTTTAACCATATTTTGTTAAAACTTTTTTAGAAAATCCATTCATAATTTGGAACAGAACATTTGTGCTAGTACACTGATATGTGCTTTTCAATGCAATGTATGCGAATGCTATTGAACCTAGATTCATTAAAACGTGTATCTCCAATCGAACTGTAGTTACATATGATTCTATTTAGTGTTTTTGCGCCGACTTCAAAACTTATATTTCCAAGTTGTGTCGATGGTGTTCAAAGAATAAAATTTACTTTTTAGAGCAATTTCCAACTGAAGTCGGTTCGATTGTTTTTTCAACGATATTTTATTCACTAATCGTGTGGTTCCCTCAGATGTGTGGGATGGGGAATATGTGTATTTCCCTCAGATTTTTACAATCGCTTTGATGCCCCCCCCCCCCGCAATGTCTTATTTAGAGAATTACGATCAGGGTTGCCAGACATCCTGGATTTTAAGGTACTGTCCCGCGTCCCGGGGAGCCTTGATACGGGACGGCTAAAGTCCCGTATTCTTGCTGGGAGTGACATGTAACAAAACGAAACATTATTTCGAGGAAAAAGAACAAGTGAAACAAAAAATGTGAAATAGAGTGATAAGAAAATTGATTGAATCATAATATTTTTCTGTTCTGAAGTGTAATCATCTTAGTCTTTTGTTCAGCTAGAGCAGAAATCATTGTGATAATCCATTTAACAAGGGTACAGTTCATTGTAAAAGTAGTGCAGCTTTTTGTAAATGATTTTATTGTGCCTTATTTTAGAAAAAAGGGGGTCAATAGCAGACACACGAACTTTCACACTATTTAGTGTTAAAACTTTTCCCACTAATATTCATGAAGTGAAATAACTATGCAACGGTAATAAATAAAATATCTGTATGTTCATTGTATATTGCTTTTTCTTCATGAATATATTTGTGAGAAAAGTTTGATGTTAAAGTTGTAAAAATTCGATTTTTAGACATCATCTACCCCCCCCCCCCCCCCAGCCTGTCCCATATTTACAGTTCTTAAATCTGGCAACTCTGATTACGATCGCGCACAAACGAGTCGAGTTTTGAGTATCCAAGAGGGTCATTCCATAGTAATAGTGACTAACGTAACATCCAGAGCTGATTTTGCAGCTGTTTTTACTTGTAACTTAATGGATAAAAAATATTTTTAGTTTTGCTGGTGGATTTACAATGTACATGGTATCTATGTATTATTTCTGCTAAGAATTTAAAACAAAATTACTGACAGTAGATATTTTTTTCAACCAAAATAGCAGCGTGACTAACGTAACATTTTTGCAACCCTGAAAATGAATGCTCATGTTGCGGGGCAAAAATTTCTCGAAGTTAAGCAAGTGTTAAAAATTGAATGATGTATTTGGAAAATGTGTAAAGTTGGCTTTTAAAACATAAAACACATTTATTAAATCTTAATTTTTTTTAGTCTTAAGTTTCACTTTTACTCAAGATGGAGTGTGACTAACGTAGCGTGACTAACATAACCATCGAATAACAAGCAGTAAACACACTACAAACTATTTATTATGGCTAATCTCAGTGATAATTACAATACTTTTTCAATTTCTTTTAACTTCTTATGTTGTATGATTTGTATTTATTTATTTATTTATTTTTTGATACTTTTTTCACTTCGGTATTTTTTTTCTTCGGCTGAGGTTGACATTTCTATGGAATGACCCAATAATAGTATTGAGCCGACGACACTCAATCACCCTCGAACTGCCAAAGAGGCGTGAAATTGCCAATTGTGGCTCGCCGTATATCCTTTACATGCCGAGTAAGTAACATTTGAATGAGAATAGCGGGAAAATGACTCCTTCAGAGTGGGAAAACGAACACGGTCCGCCGATGTCCTTCATCAATATTCAATGCGCGTGCTGAAATGTTCCGAATGCTTTTATGACTCTGAAATTGCTACTTTGGAATAATCGAAAATGAATTCGACCTTAAATTCTTTTTTGACAAAGGCTGAGTGTGGACTAACTCCCCTTTGCCTCGCGTGAGTTATGTTTTTGTTCGATTCGCGCCTGTTTCGTATTAGCACATCAAAAGCGGCTCTCGTTTCATAACTACAAGCTGCCATTTTTCTCAGTTTGAAATATTCATTCATGGCAGAAATTCTATTTCGTTTCTTTTAATATTATGTGTGTCAATAACACATTTCTGCATAAATAGTAAAATCTCAGCTACTCATTACCGATTGCTAATGATTAATTTCTTGCTCGGAAATTAATCATTCAAGGTAACTTCATGTCCTACTAAGGGGCAGTTGACACCCTAAAGGAATATTTGAAAATGTGTGGAACTGATTTTTGTTATTTTTCGATATAATAGGGTAAGTGCTCCAATAGTCGGCCAGTCTCCAGTAGTCGGCCACAATGACATAAAACTCCCCATAAATAGTACATTTTTAATTCAAAATCAGATATGACGCATTCACACATTCATGTACATATCCTCAATCATCAACCAGTGGCAGTTAAGTTTTGGGTATTTTTTTTTTTTTTTAATTAGTAATGAGTCATTTCATTTTGAATGGTGTGCCCGTCATCCCAGATTGCGATTCTGCTTATTTTTCAGCTAAGATGATTCTGTGGCCGACTACTGGAGCATTTACTAGTGTTGACAACAGCTTGGGTTTTAACATATTTTTTTTTTTTAATTTCTGAAACAAGTAGGTGATTCACTATCAGAAAGTTTCATTCTAAAGTTTTACCTTGTTTTATTTGCTGTATTGATAGCTGAAAGTTCTAGGTTAGCCGAGATCAACAAAAGATCTCTTTAATGGCCGACTACTGGAGCATTTACTAGTGTTGACAACAGCTTGGCTTTTAACATTTTTTTTTTAATTTCTGAAACAAGTGGGTGATTGATTCACTATCAGAAAGGTTCATTCCAAAGTTTTACCTTGCTTTTGTTGCTGTATTGATAGCTGAAAGTTCTAGGTTAGCCAAGATAAACAAACGATCTCTTAAATGGCCGACTACTGGAGCACTTACCTTATAAATTGAAACTTTGATCAGCAATCAGGGGCGATTGGTGGGGGACTCGCCACTAGTAAATTTTCAACATTGAAGTTCAAAAAAGTCATTTTTACACTATTTTTGATGACTACTAACAAAAGGGAGGTTTAGGGCTCTCAGGATAAGTTTCGCAATTGAAGTTCAAAACAAATGAGGTCAATATCTATAAACCAAGATGTGTAGTAAGAGAATACGTAATAAAATCAAGCGCCTCTCCCTTGGAACCTTTCCGGATTTGTAGATTCGCCCTTGTCCTCAATAAAGGCTGCATATGACGCAAAGGGATGCAAGAAAGTTTATAATTTCTACCTTCTTCAAAGCGGTTTGAAGCGGGGTTGTCTCGTTAAAAGCAGTTTTGCTCCCATAGACTTAACATTGTATGGACAAAATATTTCTGATATGCTCGCTAATTCTGGGTCCTCGTCAAATTAGGGCTCGGTTCAAGCAAGCTGGACTCTATTACTGCTTTTTCCAAAAAACAAAAATAAATGAATAAATAAAAATGCAATCCCTTTCAAGCAAAAAATTAATCTCAAAGAGGAGTCTCCCCGACGCTCAATAAATTTGAATTTCAATTCCGTAAGGAAATAATAGTGTTGATCAGGGGCGGCATTTCAGCATTTAGTTTGAGGGGCGAGTTTCTTAAATATGAAGTACCTCAGTATGGAACAAAATACATATTGGTGAGAAGAAAAGCATCTTAAAATGGATTTAATATTTAGAAAAACTACGAAACAATTTAAATTTTTACGATCAAAGCAAAAAATTATTTTGTAATTAGTTATCACACAAAATGTCTTGATTGGTAATTAGTTTTTAACTTTCAGTCAGGTTATAATCAGCAATGTTTGGAGTCAAAAAGAAGAATTTTTATCCCATCGATTCCCAGTGTCTTGTGCTGTTTCCCAAACAGCTAAAGTTGAAAATCTTTTCTTGTCCCGTTATATTTGTTTCAGAGTATTTTTTTCAGATTCCTCTCTTGATATAAATAATCTTGAGAATATGTTTAAGGATGAGCTTTATCAATTTTTACTTAAAATGAACAAGCTATTTTAGTTCCTTTTGAACGTGATTATTGATTTGCAGGGGTGCCCACAGGGGGGGGGATTATGGCGCAGGTTGCGCCATCAACATTTGGGGGGGGGGGGGGGATTTTTTAAAATTAATTTATTTGTTTATTTAAATAATTTTTATTTATTTTTAAATTTAAATTACTTACTGATTTTTTCAAATAAAAATTATTCATTAATTTATTTTTCAATTTAAATTTTTCTTTAATTTGTTTATTATTATTTTATTTATTTATTTATTTATTTTTTGCGTGTGTGTATGTTATTGGAATGTCTGGAAGAGAAAAAAAGCGATTCTATTCTGCGCATAATTCGAGCTTTTAAAAAAGTAATAATTTTTAAAAAAATACAAAAGTTAAAATTTTAATAAACAAATAAATAACATTAAAAAATAATAAAATAATATTAAAAAAATAGGTGTTGTGAAAAATTTGGGGGGGGGGGGAATTAGCGCCATTGAGTTGGGGGAGGATGGGCACCCCTATTGATTTGTGTGAAACATAAATTGAATTTATCAGTTTTTAACATTCTGCAAAAAATATTTGGGGGTGCGACCGCCCCCTCTTGCCCCCTTTATTTGCCGCCCCTGGTGTTGATGAAAAACTTTTTTTTTTTTTTCTTCTTTTCAACTTCAGGTTAAAATTCACTGCAGTATCTATGGCGAAAGTTGCAACGAGTGTCAGAACTAATAACGTCTTATGTTTCTCCGCCAAAAAAAAAAAAAAAATAAAGTACCTAAATCTCATTTGTTATTAGAGCATTAGTAATTTAGTTATTCTATCATGACAAATTGTTTCCGAATTTGAATCCTTTGTCTTGGCTTGTATCTAAGTGGAGAAAGAATTCCAGTGGCGTATCATTAATCGAACAGTGCGGCACTCACTGAAATGTTCTTGGAACATGAGGTTTGCTTTTTGGCGGGTCATCTTTCTCGATTAATCATCATATGATCGATGTGATCCACGACGTAAATGTTAGCTAACAACTCGTAACCGTAACTCATATTGTGAAAGATGTTTGCTAAGCTTTCTCTAGTCTTTTTTATTTCTCTATTTTTTTATTTACTACTTCATGTTCTTGCCCCTGAAGTGTGGAACGTGTATTGGAAAATGGTAGCAAAAAAAAAAAAAAAAAAAGTTTTGCTTTTTGTGCCATTTTCATTTATGGTTACGGTGGTTACTCGCAGTGGATTAATTTAATGATAAAAAGTATTTTACAAATAAAATTGCGATGCAAATATTTACAAAATTGATGCTCGAAATGATACCATGAATTAATAAAGGGTATCGAATATATCGAAGTAATAAATTAAGGGACTAATAGTGTGTACTACATCAAAAAAAAAAAAAAAGAAAAAGAAAAACCCTATTGCTCATGTTAGAAGCTGGGGGGGGGGGGGGGGAGAGAAACATGCCGATCCATTAATAAGTAAATAGTCTGGCTATTGGAAGAATAGAACGCTGGGGTATTTCTTGTTGAGTTATTAATAGGAAGATTTTTTCTCAAGAATGGATACATATAATTGTAACGTAGCTATTAAATCCAACGTAATGAAATAGGAACCTGTGCCCTGTATTAAAACCTCAGGCAGTATTTTATCGGGAAAAGGTGGGGAGAATGAAAACACATCCAAAAAGTTAAAACCTTTGGTCGTTGATTTTAAAAAAGTCGCCGTTCTAGTTTTTGCAGTTGAGTTGAGATCTGCTTACTTACAGACAATTCGATAATCACACTGCGCGTCCAAAAGAGAGAGAGAAAAAAAAACCTTTAAAAATGCATCTGAAAAAAATGCCCCTCTGTATTTAAGTACAACCTTCGCTTCCCCCCTGCATTCCCCTACTTATGAAAATGTGCGCCCTTCCATTTTTTTACAGTTTTGTCGCCCTTATTTTGAGTTGGAGGAGAAGGGAGCATTATATTAACCGTTAACATTCTTCCGAAAAGTAAAGTGAACAGTTCAAAAACATGAACTTTATAGTAGCAAGAATGACACTTAAAGGAGGGTTTTCTCTCCTAAAATAGTTTTAAAAGCATCTACAGCTATTTCCCCGTGAAAAACTTTCATTATAGCAAGGGCGGATACAATGGAGGGGCGATGGGGGCGATCGCCCCTCCCTTGAGGAATTTTTTAGTAGTAATGTTTCGGAATTGAAATCCGAAAAATAGAAGTATAGTCCATCTTTGGTGACGTTAGGGAAAGGGGTGATGTTTAAAGACTTTCCTCCAGTAATTTTTCGAAATTGAAGTTCCAGAAATTTAAAATTTTGAGAGGATGATCAAAAAATTCTCCCGGAATCATTGAGAAGTTGAGGCACTAAAAACGCAATTTTAGATTACCTCTAGTGGCAGAAAAGGGAAGGAGTAGTACCTTTGGACACTTCCTGCCACACACTCCTTAGCTAAAGATCTGTGCTTTATAAATAAACTAATTTTAGACCATCCCCCACCCCCCAATCCCAAGCATGTGTGAATCAGACACGTATTAAGAGGTTAGCAAAAAAAAATTGATCTCCCCCTCCTGGAAAAATTTCTGTATCCGCCCTTGCATTTTAGCCACTTCGCTGAAGTCAGGGACATCATTTCAAGTTTTTCCAGGGGGGGGGGGCAAAGGGTCCAAACACAATGCAAGACCCCCTCCCCCTAAATGACGAGCCTGGCTGAAGTCGAAACGCGAGCTCACTGCAGAGTGCTAATTTTAGTTGTCAAATGACCCTTTGAATCAAATCGTATTGAGTCTTGAAATCTGACAGAAAAGCTTTTTTACGATGTGCTAACTGTTTAAACTTCACGGTGGGGAATGTCAAGAACCACTGAGGCACGCCGGGTGTAATATGCGTGACGCACCTGTTTCGGACAACCCAATTTGCTCGTTCGAAAACAAAGTTTCTTTCTGGGGTTGATAACCCGTGAATTTGTTTGGGACCTTCCCTTTCGCACCCGATGGCCTACTTTTGTCCTTCGTTGAGTGCGCGGCTCAACGATTTTTGTGTCTCTCTACGTGACTCGCATATAAGTGAGTGAGGGGGGTGGTGAACTTTCCGCAATAACGGAGATGTTGAGTGAATGGAGTTACGTTCGGAGACGAACTGTTGGCTGCCGGGAGTTATGGACTGATTCTTGTGATGGTTCAAAACGAGAGGACAGGGGTTCTCCTGTCAACTGTGCTTGAAAAATTCAGCGAATTTAATTATTTATTTTTTATTACCCGGCGTTGCCCGGGTGCTTACAACATAGCTCTAAAAACATTGTATGAAATAGGTGAGCCTTAAACTGATAATTCATTGTTAATCGTAATCTTTGTTGCAAAATACACACAGGCAAATGTGTTAAATTTTATCAATTTGTATGCTTAAAGGCTTATCTCTATTACTCTATCTATTCAAAATTGAAAGAAAATGGCCATTTTGAGACAAAACATTTAAATTATGAGCTTTTTGGTTTTTTTTTTTTTTTAATTTCAAAACCCCGCCTATGAATTTTAGTGCATCAAGGAACCTCTTTGCCAAGTTTGATAAAAACTGTATTTGTATAAGGAACAAACTTACAAATAGACGTACATCGATTTTTTTATATATATACTAGCAGTACCCGCACGGCGAGGCCCGTGCAATAAATGTAAAGGAAGTTAACTAAATAAAGTTTAACTCATTCTTAAGACTTTTCTTCTTTTCGTGTGTGTGTGTGACGAGCCTATTTATTTTTAGCGAAATTTTTACCTTTCAATGGAACTTTTGACACAACTGTAGTGCCAAGATTTTCGAAAACTCTCAACGAACACAGTAATATTGCCCTTAAAATTTTATATAATTCACCGATTTAACCGTAATTTCAATGTAAAATTGGCCGCCAAATCTAAATTTATTAACATAGGGAACCGATTGTATCAGGTAGCTCAGCCACAACCATTCTTCCACGATTTTAATGTGAACATTAAAAGGAAAGAAATACAATGTCTTTTGCACCATCTCTTTGAAGTTATTACAATCTAACAGTGACCCTCAAATAAGCAGGATTTCATTTTCTGGGAGGTTTGGTAAATTTCCCGATTGTTGCCAAACTTTACGTCGCCAAATACGAAAAGTAACTGAATAGCTGTGTTACCGAAAATATCAGAATGGAACTATTAAAAATTTAGTGATGGCGGCATTAAATACATGTTTCAAACATGCAATACAATACTCTTTAGACTGCAAACAGCTACTGTTCCTTCCCAGAGCGTTTTTTTTTCTTTGATTTGGAGAAAGTAGTGTTTCACTGGCTGGGAGGTTTGGTAAATTTCCCGACTGTTGCCAAACTTTACGACGCCAAATACAAAGAGTAACTGAATAGCCATCACTAATGTTCAACAATAATAGTTCCATTCTGACATTTTTTGGTAACACCGAATTTTGAGGAATTGATCTGAATAAATATAAATTCCCTCCGACCCCTATGAACCAAAATTATTATATTCTTTAGTTCAAATGCGCTTCATCTTTTAAATTCCACTTAAAGTCATGTTAAAGTTTAAATCAATTCGCCAAATAAATATAAAAGACGGAAAGTTAAGTAACAGGGGATATTAATTAATCAAATTGAATAAATTTTCAAGGCTTAAAACTATACGCTAATTTAAACCGCAAAGTAACTTCGGGGACAAAAGAGCACCTGATCTGGAAAATGGGGACCTAGTGTTTCATTGTCGCGTACATAGTTAAGCCTTGAAAATTGACTAAATTTGATTAATTAATATCTCCTGTTCTAATTAACGGACAGAAACGTACTAAAACTTTTCTTTTTCAGAAAAAAACCCCTTTCCAGCGATACATAATGTTTTGGGGTGGAGGAAGGTTTTCCCCCCTCAATTATGGCGGATACACCAAAAATGAGACTTATTAATTCATTTAAAAATAACTAATTCGAAATTAAAAATTTGGCCTTCGAGGTGCATTTTACTGAGATACGTTCGAATTTTTGAGCCAAGTTTCAGGTCTGTAGGTGCTGTGGGGGCTTCTGGCCAGCGGTTACAAACGAACAAACAAACAAACGCCGTCATCTTTATATATATACTAGCAGTACCCGCACTGCGATGCCCGTACATTTAAATGGGAAGGAAGCCCACTGAATAAATTTAAATTCACTCCAACCCTGTGAAAAAAAATTATTATAGTTGAAGCGGTATAGTAATTTGCCACTTTAGCGACACCGTATTTGTATGCTTGAATAAAAAATAAATGAAATATTTCTGCATAAATAAAAAATACTTCATATGATACTATATCAATGTATTTTACTACTCGTACTGTCTGAAAACACTTTTTCAGATATATTATTAGAAAAAAGTCAATGCAAAAACAAAAATGTCAAATTGATAGTAATTGGCCACCTTAACATAGTTATTGGTTATGAAACCATACAGTTATTGGCCATGTAAACATTCAATGTTATACTGGATTATTCCATTGTATATAGGAAAATATTATACCTTTACATGAATATAGTAAAGCATTATATGAAGATATTATACGGTTAACTGAATATATTTTCCATTCATTAAATATATTATAACACTATAGCATTCAATATCTTTCTCCATCTTTCCCTTTTCTATTTTTTGACTTCTCTTTATTTGTTCTAGTCTTCTTTAAAGCATTTTCTTTCTGTACGGCTGCTTGCCCATTCCGTTTTCTTTTCTTTTCTTTATTTTTCACTCTTTTTGCTGCTTTTCTTGTTCATTGTTTTTAATAGTTGCTCTATAACTCTCAGAAACTAAAACGAATGGTTTTTTTGTCTATCCTATTAAGAAATTTTCTCCCACTTTTTGGCGCATTTTGTTGGTAATCATCGATAAATTTGCTACAATGAGTTGCTTTGTTTGAAGTAGATGACGTATACAAATTTATAGGTGTTTTCAGAGGAGTTATCACAATTGCTGCTGCTGTCACATTATCTTCATTAGTCAGATTTGCATTTGTTCTTATAATTGCAGTCAGTATTTCAGTATTGATAGAGTTTTCAGAAAAATCATTCTGGAAAAAAAAGAGCCAAATTTTGTATAACGGTCATGTATTATTTAAAACTCCCTTCTGATATTTCGGTGCTTTTATCTTGTCCATTTCGCCTCCAAAAATATTTTGGAAGTCTTTTAGAGACATGAGTTTATTTAATACATTAAACTCTTTATTTGATTTTTCTGTTGCTAAACATTTTGAGCTATCAGTAGCGTTCTCATCATAGGGGGCTAATTACTATAATTTTCTGAAAATATTGTGAGAGTTATTGGCCACAACAAAACTTTAATTTTTAAGAATATATTCTTATATTACACCTCAAATTCACTCATTAGGCATCGCAGCTATACCTCTCACAGTATTTTAAAAGCTGTAAATGCATTGAGTTCTTTTAAAATGTCGCATAAAAAATTCTAGTCTTACCGTTTTCTCCACAACCTTCTAAACTACACTAAAAGTCCTTTTAAAGTTCAAAACAATTCGCCAAATAAATCAAAAAGACAGGAGATATACTCAAATTTAGTAAATTTTCAAGGCTTAACTCTATACGTAAATTTAAACCACTTAAGAAAGAGGAGCTTGTATGGGAAACGGATCTAGTGTTTATGTCTTGCGTAGAGTTAAGCCTTGAAAATAGACTAAATTTGATTAATTAATATCTCCTGTCTTAATTAACGGACAGAAACGTGCTAAAACTTTTCTTTTTCAGAAAAAAAACCCCTTTCCAGCGATATATAATGTTTTGTGGTGGGGGAAGGTTTTTCCCCCTCAATTATGGCGGATATACCAAAAATGATACTAATTAATTAATTTAAAAATAACTAATTCGAAATTTAGAATTTGGCTTTCGAGGTGCATCACACGGGGATACGTTCGAATTTTTGGGCCAAGTTTCAGGTCTGGGGGTGCTCTGGGGGCTTCTGGCCAGCGGTTACAAACGTACAAACAAACGAACACCGTCATCTTTATATATATAGATAGATAGATGACCCTGTAACCACAGTAGTACACTTATATTTGTTCATTTAACCCATTTGTTCATTTTTTCTCTGTTTTGCCCGCACGCTGTATGGACACTGATTTCGGACTTAAACTGATTTGCCCAGCCCATACGCAGTACGGGCAATCAGAGTGAATATTGGCTTTCACTCTTTATTTAAATGTTGATTTTAATCACACATCTTTACTTTAAAATATAAAATTAACCAAAAAATGCAACAAAAAAAAAGTTGACATGTTTTGGATCGAATTCTGGAAAAAAATAAATTGTTCAGGATTTAATCCTGATGTCGAAATAGTCTCGTGACTGGATTATATATAAACGAAATTAAATGAATCCAGCTGCCCACACTCTTTCATACGCTTTTATATATACAGACAGGTGTATATATACAGACCAAATATCGAATATTCTGCCACAATCAATACCGAATATTCGGCTAATTGGTCTTGGAAAAGTTAACTTATTTTGTAGAAAAACAAAATGTTTAATGATTTTTCGGCAGTTTTGTATAGTTAACAATTTAATAGACATGATTAAAAATTGAAATCTGTTTTAGAGCAAATTAAAACTAATTTTAAATTATACCTTTTAACTTAAAGAACTATTCGGCTGAAAAATTACCAAAAGGAATAATTTTTGAACAGCACTTGTCTAAGATTAGACATCTGTATCGAAGTTTGTAATCATAAATAATCGGCAAAGCTGATTGTTGATTGTGACCGATTAAGAAAAGTGTCCCTTCTTTTAACATTTAAAACTAAAGAAAAAAAAGGTCCCCTTCTGGTTTCGTTTTTCAAACGACCCTTTTTTCCTTGGTATAAACCAAAAATCATTGAGCTGTGTCTCCCCTTAAAATAATAAAAATAAGCATTGCATTCTGATGAAGATGAAATATAATTTTACCGCAGTATTCTGTTTTATTCAACTCAGGGAAGAAAGAAAAGTTTTGAACAATAGGCAAGCCATAAAATCAAATGTGTACGATGCAGCTTCCAGTAATCTGCGCAGGTTTGGTGCTTTATGTTAAAAATCAAATTTCGTCGAAAGTCAACATTTGGAATTGCAATATGTTAGACTTGATCCCTCGAAATAAAAGCTGTTGAATTCTAATAGTAAATAATCAATACAGTACTTTAACGTGTGTATTCTAATTTTGTTATTCTTTCGTTGCAGGTAAACAATATTGAAAGCATCCTTTATTTTGTGGTTCAGCTAAATTTGGTGAGTGCTTTAAAGGATTTTATTTGTGTAAAAGCTGAGTGCATGTGGGCACTGTTTATTGTTAAGCATTTCTGTTGCGATTAAAAGTTAATGACATATTTAATGATTGGCTGCTTGTCATTTGCCATGCTGAATATTCGTGAAAGTCACCAAAGTGGTTTACGTTACTCAGTACTAACCCCGTTAATTCGAACACGCTGAAAAATGAATTTGCTGCCACATTCCCAATCCCCGTCCTAATGCATATCATTACTCTTTGTCGAATGAGACAGTCGATCTACGGATAAGACGAATTGCTTGTAAATGTAAAGGTCTCTTAAGTTCGTTGTAGCGGGGTTCGATTATATTTTAAAAATTAAAAGTTTTTTTATATAATTCCCCATCAAAGATACATTACATTGCGAAAGCACCTCTTGTTGCAGTGACCTAATCCAAACTAGGAAACTAATTCCATCTACTTATATTAAAAACTGAATGTCTTTCTAACTATCTTTCTTTCTATCTATGTCACGCTTCTTTCTCCTAAACGCCAATGAGCTGAAAGTCGAACCAGGTACCGATAGATAGGTAATTTTTCAGGCTTCATTAGTTTCAATTTAAAAATTATACGATTTTAATTAGCGAAGATATCAATTAATAAGTTGTCAAATTTAAAGCGATTAAGCCTAATAAATGATTAAATATGAAATCCATTGTTGCAAAACGTGGTTGCTATGAAACAGTAATAACAATGGTAATGAGAATTTTGAATGAAGGCTTAACTAAATCAAACACGAAATTCATAAGCGGGCCACTTACGTAGTATTTTTATCGCTAGCTACTTGTAATATTTTGAAACATTCATTTGTTGAAAAGCCATCTACTTATATTAAAAACTGAGTATCTATGTCTGCTTCTTTCCTTTGAGCGAGCAGAACTTGCTGTAACTTTCCTCACCATCTTGAAATCGCGAAGTGCCCGTGCAACATCTCAATAATTCAAATGATTTTTTGATGCAGGAAAAAAGAAAGGGAAGCAGGAAAAAAGAACTACTCCCTGCCAAGGCGGCTCTTAGCTAGCCGCCTTGGCGGGGAGTAGTTTCTTGAAATTTTCCTCACTACTTTCAAGGCACGAAGTACCCGTGCAACGCCGGGTCACGTGCGTGGTATGTCTTGAAATCGGATGAACATTAAATTATATCAAATAATATAACTTCAGAATGAGGTAAAAGTTAGAGAGGGTGGACGTTATGCATCAACATGCCGCAGGAAGCTAATCTAGCTGCCCCGGCAGCTAGTATGTAATACTATAAACTGAAATCTATTATTTTATTATGAAGTCTAACAGCTGTTCATTTATTATTATCTTTGTTTTTTATGAGTTTTAGCATTTCGGTTGCGGCAACAAAAGATTTTGTTTCGTTAGAACGGAACTATGCAAAAAAATGAAGTTGTAAAAAAAACTCGACAACCGTGATTGTTTTTTTTTTCCTTTTATTTATTTATTCAAATGTGTTCGAATAAATCCTGAAATATAATATAATCTCGTGTTAAAAGCTAGTCTTTAATTAAAGATTGCTCAATTTTTCCGACATCGGATGCACTTTGCGACACTGCTCTGTAAAGTTGGCATCTCCGCCAATGCTTTCCTATCGTAGCGAAACTACTTTTACACCGACGCTGGTTCCCAGAATCGTCCTTTCATCCACTACGCAGGAAACTTTGAGACAGTTGATAGTCAAAACTTTGTGAATAATGTGTGTGACTTGTGAATGATTACCATGTGATCCCCTGTTGATATGAAATTTTTATTATCTGAGGGGGGTACCTCCTGCTCGCTGCTGCACACCAATCCCCGAAGATAGCTTCGCAATCTTACTTGTTTTTTAAGCTTTAAGGCGACAAGGGACTATCATTTTTTTCTTTAGCAATTTTCAATGAATTTCTTTGAAATTAGCAGCATAGCTATATCTTGCTAATACTAACACATATAAAAATTTTCGTTGAAATATTTTAAAATTATTTTTTTTTAATTTAAAATTTGAATTTTAACACTTTTTCTATATTATTCCTCGCGCCTGAAATTTCATCAAAATGACAAAATACAAGCAAAATGTGGAACATAAAACACCAGAAAATAAAATGATGGGAGTACTTTTTCTAAAAATTGTGGCAAAAATTGAAGAAAAAAAACAAACTAAAAATCTACATTTTTTTTTTTTTTTGTAAAAGATCCATATTTCAATAAAACATTACAAATTTTTTCGAAACAGCTAATAAAATAGAAAATTCCTTCCCAACAAAATGTTAACAAACTTCTTAAGTACATGGCAAAAATTTTTTAGCAAATTTAAATAATTTTTTACACTGGATCAGTATGAAATTTGTAAACACGCGTAAAATTATGTTTTGAGAAAATCAACATTTACTGTTTTACTGTTGTATATTTCATTATTAAACTAGTTTTGAATACAAATTCACCACAAATAAGGTAAAGCTATTTATTTACAATAGCAATAACATGTATTTCAATCATATAGTTTTTAGAAATATCATCAAAGAAAAACCGATTTTTTGCTCATCTGAAAGTCCCTTCTCATCTTAAAGTGCATGTAAGGAGGAGTCAGATTAAAGTACCCTTTACTTCACGGTTTGAACTAAATAAAATTTCACGCTCCCCTTTCCGCGTATTGAATAGAATTTTAATTCAAAAGGGCATAATAGTAAGAAAAATAATATTATCCCACTAAGAGACTCCTGATTAAGAAATCGGCCGTTTTTTACGTTTGAAAGACGTTTTCAAGTTCTTGATCTTTAGTATCATTTTGCTCTAAAGCTCAGTGCTTGAATAGAGTTTAGCCTTTACCTTTGTTAAATTAAAAACCCCTGTCTTAACCTATTGATACCTGACATTTTTTTCCCCAAAGATATTTTGTATACTGGTTTACAACAGTTTCTTGTCCAAACAGGTTATGGACAAGAAAAATAATTTTAAAAATATCATCTAAAAATATTTTTTTTATTATGGAAAGAAAAATTGTCCCTTAAAAGTTGCGATAAACCCCAGAGGGTACATCTACATACTTTTTTTACTAAAATTTTTTTCTGCCTACGATATAATATTTAAAAAGACATTTTATAAGAAGAAATAAAATCAGCAATTAACATAAATTGAGAAGCTGGGAATAACTTTGAAAACTTAGCTTTTTTTCTTGAGATTGTGAACGATGTCATTTTTGATAAAGATCATATTAAAACTGCCACAGAACACACTTCACAATGGTTATGTGCTGAAATCTGTTAATAACGAATTGAAACAATACCAAGGAACAAATGAATACTATTATTTGGTTAAAATACTCATTTTGATGAAATTCAGACCCTTTTTTGGACCGTCCCTAAAAAGGGACGCTAGGTATTAATGGGTTAAATTAAAAACACCTGTCTTAAATTAAAAACTTAACTTTGTACATTTTTTAAGATGTAAGTTCATTTAACACCTGATTGCCCAAGTAGTCAGGGAACATGCACTATGTCACAAAATATGATTAAATTACTGTTATTTCATAGAATCGATGATGCTGATGCCGAAAATCAACATTAAAATTCCAAAAAATCATTCACTTGAGCGTGAGAAGCAATTAAAAAGGGAGATTTTTGTAAACAATGTCACGTGACGAAAAACGCTCAGCCATTGGTCCACGTCACAGAATACGATTCTCCCAGTATCGCTGCCTTGAGCTCTACCTTTGATGAGACAGTCAATGCGTTTTTAACACGCTGTTTTGTATTATCGTTATATTCGGAGCCCGGATGGTAGTTCATTTTTTGGCGTTTTCTTCGTCTTAGTTCATTATACAAAGAGTTTTACAGTTCTTTAAACGTTGAAAAGTTTTTATTGACTTTTCAGGGCAATTTTTAATGTGTTAGCTCATTTATGAAGTTTGAGCCAATTTTTAAGCAGCTGTGTCTTCTTATCAGTTTAGTGGTTTATAGTCATTGTTCACTTGAAAAGGGAAATGGGGGGGGGGGGGGATAAACGAAAGGTGCTCTGCTTCACAAAAGAAAAGGAGCGTAGTAAAGCTGGTAGATCAAGAACAGAACTGGTTTGCGTTCTTTGACTACATTCCAATCCTTTTCTCATTCTTTCAATCATTTTCTTGGAATTAGGTTTCTGGAGAGTTCTGATCACTGAAAAACACCAACATTTTCCAAATCGGAAACCTAAAAAAGTACGTGCGTTAATTCTCACTAAATATGTCCAAGTGTTTACCACTGAAATATTTAAAATGTTTTCAACTTCAGCTGCATTTTTCGGGGGGTTTTGTTGCGAATTTTCGAAGCATGTTTAGTTTTATTCGGTCATCTAACTTCTGAAATGTAGTTATAATCAATGATTGATGCGGGTTTTTTTTTCTATATCTTCATATTTATTATTATTATTTTTTAAAGAATAAAATGACTTTCCATTTAAAATGATGGAAGAAAAATTCATTAAAAGGCAGGCCGATAATTGTTCAAAGTTGGCTAGCTGTACACTGTATCCATTTTCAGAAAAACACCCCGATTTCATATCAGTAGAAATGAAAATAATTTGAGCGGTAAGATGAGTCAAAAGCTTTTATTTTCGCAAAAACAGGAGTGTTTAAACCGATAAATAATTGAGAAACAAAAAACAGTTAAAAAATATTTTTAAAGGCGGTTGGATGGGGGGTTGCTGGGGGGGACACCCTTTAGAGCGTGACACCCAAAATGTGTTAAAGAGTTTATGAAACTTCATAAAATTTAAAAATTTCATTGAAGTTTATTTTATGTAGAATTTATGAAACGCAGAGAAACGATACCGTTGGGGGGGGGGGGGGGCACCAAGTACCACCCATGCGTTGCTTAAATGAAACCAACCAAAAATGTATCTCACAACTTCTGAAAAATGTACATGTTGAATTTCTTGAAAAATATCCCCATTGTTTTAAATTATATAGAATTCATCCAATGCAGGATCATTATTATTGATGAAAAGGGGGTTACAACGGGTGACATTAAAAATGTATCCAAGAGTGTGTGAAAAAAAAATCTTTCTTTAAAAATGTTCCCGCTATTTGAAATTTTATTTAATTTATCGAACAGAGGAAGGAGGAGTGTTGCACCCTTGTGCTATTTAATTGGTTTGAGGAGTTAATACCAGCTTCGATTGAGTTAAACCAAATAGCAATCGCGATTGCTCAAAAAAAAAAAAGCTCTTAAATTTTTTGATGAATTGTTAAAACGTAGATTTTTTTAATATTATTTGTTCATTTATTCAGATTATTTTCTACAGAGTAACAAATAAAAAAAATATTAATCGATAAATAGAAGTTTAGATTTATAAATAACATTTTAAAAAGTCATCATCTAAATTAAAATGTGCTTTAAATAAAACAAATTCTAAATAAATTTCTAGTGAAATAAATCAAACAATCCTCAAGAACATCCGAATTGCATTGCATTTTGATATTCTTGTAAAAACACGCGCTATGCAAAAATCAACTTCTTATATCTCGAAAAAATGTATTTGCTATCAATATTTGTCGTTGAATAACAAAAATTGTATTCTTTTTTTTCCAACCCCCCAGTTAACATGACTGACATGTGTCTCAAAGAATCTAAGCCCATGTTTTTACTAGGGATGGACCGGATATCCGGTAACTATCCGGTATCCGGCCTATCCGGCTGATATTTTAAGTATCCGGTACTTCCGGATATCCGATCCGGCTGACCGCCCCGGATACGGATATCCGGAAGATTTTTGCAGGATATCCGGCTAAGTATCCGGTATTGATGTGGGGAATATCCGGAATTGATGTGAGGGTTATCCGGTATGATGTGAGGACCTAATTAAATATTTTCTTTTTTATAAAAATCTTAGTTAAAAATTTCAGTTTGATAAACCTTTTAGATGATGTAATTACTTTTCATCTTTCCTTTTTACCAATTTTTGCTTCTAAAACAAAAATTGTGTTATTCCTCCGACTGTGTACTGGACATGGAAGCATTCTGCATATTTGATTTTTCACAATTGCCAGATAAAATATGATTGTCTTCAGCTTTTCAAAAATATTTTAGTTAAAATATTTAGAAAGAAAAGGCTACAAACCTTCAAGGATTAATGTGCGACAAAAGGTTGAAAAAAACTTACGATCATATCGTTAGTTCATAAAAATTAATCGCAGTAGCTTTTAATATAAATTCTCA
>JAXGGA010019400.1:0-20171 GCA_038373865.1 Uloborus plumipes
AAAACCAGTTAGAGCCACTATTTGGACATCAGAGTTAATTTATGACAGCTATTTTCAGACAAATCAGCCAAGCAACGATCCAGCATGGGTAGCCACAGAAAGTAAGTTTTTTTTTGCGAAATTATTTTTCATAAAATTAAACTATTTTAAAATGATTTGCTTAAAATTGGTCACAGATGCCTTCTGTAATGTTACTTTGCGAAAGTAAAATCAAGTAAGGTCGTATTTTGCTCACATATCTGCAAAATATCCCCTAAACAGGACGTTAAATAAATACAAATACAAATACAAATGTGGCGACCAGCAGCAGGCTCTGGGCCCAACTTGGCTGGTCCTAGTCAAATTAAAGACCCCAATGAAGATCAATGGCCCTCTTAAAGCCATCTACTCCATTGCTCTTTACCGCCTCTTCCGGTAAGCTATTCCAAGTTCCCACTACCCTGCTAAAATAGTAATTTTTTCGAATTTTAAGATTAGCATGAGATTTAAACAGCTTAAAACAATGACCCCTTGTCCTGCTTCCCGTGCGAAAATCTAACCCCGTAACATCATTCATTTTAATAAATTTAAACAACTGAATCATGTCCCCTCTGGCTCTCCTTCGCTCAAGACTATACATATTAAGCATTCTAAGTCTGGAATCATAGTCTAAATTAGAAAACCCATTTACTAACCTTGTAGCCCTTCTTTGTACCCTTTCCAATAAATTAATGTCTTTCTTCAGATAAGGAGACCAAAACTGAACAGCATACTCCAAATGAGGCCTTACCAAACTTCTATATAGAGGCAGAAGAACCTTCTTAGATTTGTTTGAAATAGATCTATTAATAAACCCAAGCATCCTATTGGCTTTGTTACTAGCTATGCTGCACTGTTGACTAGACTTGAAATCCTGATTTATTAAGACACCTAGATCCATAACATTATCTGCCCTACTAATGACTGAACCCTGTAAATAATAGCTTGTATGCTTATTTCCATGACCGAAATGCAGCACTTGACATTTCCCAACATTAACTGCCATACCCCACTTGTCTGCCCATTTAGTAATATGATCCAAATCCTGTTGCAGCTGATTTATGTGTTCGTCATTTTCTACAACCCCCATAAGTTTGACATCATCGGCAAAACAATTCATGTTTCCAGAAACATTTTCATGAATGTCATTCATAAAAATAATAAACAAAAGGGGACCTAAAACTGATCCTTGGGGAACCCCACTTAAAACCTCACTCCATTTAGAATAGTTAACCCCTAACAACTACTCTTTGTTTCCTTCCTGTCAGCCAATTCCTAACCCAAACTAGAATTTTACCTCCTACCCCTATATCAGCTAATTTACTGAGTAGTGCTACATGCGGCACCTTATCGAAAGCTTTTTGAAAATCAATGTAAACAACATCTACGCATTTTTTGCTATCTAAAGCCAAGGTAACCTTGTCGTAGAAATGTAATAAATTAGTAGCACACGATTTACCTTTTCTGAAACCATACTGCAAACTACTCAACAGCCCATTATTTTCTAAGAAATTCATACCCTACAAGCAAAATTTCTTGCATCAGCCTTGACAGATCTTGATAATGTACTGATGGCGTCAGTATTAAATTTAAATTACTGCATACAGACTGTATAAAGATTAAAAAGTAAATATTGCAAAAACAGCACGTATGCAAGATTATATTAATCTTTCAATGTCCATACTGATTTCCTCCTGCAATATTAAGACTGAATACATGTTGTCAGCGTCAGGATTCAAAAGGAGCAATTGAGAAACACTGGTTTCACGCTGTTGCCGTCAGGGTCATTAGCAAACAAAGACCCACGCTCCCGACCCACCTGGATCTTTGTTGAAAGTCACGCATGCGCACTTTTATTCCCAGCATTCCTAGTTTCTTGTATCGTGGGTTTTTTCTTCGGCGTTATCAAGAATATGAGAGCGAGTTAGCTTGCACGTGGTATGATACGCAGTTTGGCTTCGTTAAAAATCTGTTTGCTTAAGCGTGGAATATGATTGTGATAGAAATTATTTGAATCATTCTTAACTGCCTTTATTTAACAAGTGCTATGCACAATAAATATCGCGATCAATGGCAGAAATTGGCAAAAATAAAGTTTTTCGTTCTTAAACAAAGCAGACAAGGGATTATACGCAGTCACGGTTTTACCATAAAATGACTTCAAGCTCGCTAGTAAGTTTAATTTTATTCAATAACTATTTATGTTATTCTTGAAAATAAATTAGTTTTTTGTCTAAGTGTATTTTTTAAGCTGACATCCACTCAGAAATGGACTTAGATTTTTTGTTCATTATCTGCGATATTTATTAATATTTCTCCATAATTTTAACCAGGCATTTTATGTATTAATAATTCGAAAAGAAGCATACATTTTTAAATAAATAAAATATTGCATTGTATTTTTAATAGTGCGACTCATTCTGTTAAGCAAAAAAAAAATAATAATAATAATAATAAAATAAATAAATAATAAAAAATCTAACTATGTTTTTGCCGCTATATAAGAAGTCTATGAATTTTAACATGTAAAGTTTAATCTAAAATCAATGAAGTAATTTTCATTATCCGCAATTAAATTGCAAATCGAACGAAAGCAAATCTCTATGTGACTTTTCAATCATGTGTCAGCTAAAAAATAATTCTAAGATAAAAAAAATTTTGCTTGAAGAATAAAACGAATAGTTAGAGAATGAAATTTACTTCGTGAATTTGAAGCGAAAATAACACACAAAAAAAAAAAAAGAAAGAAAGAAAGACCTTGCAAGCAATTGCACCTTGCATACAGACTAATTTCACACTGTTATATCAATGTATCCTGCCATTTTAATGTCAAGATAATATGTATGCAGGATTACAATAGCTACCACTTCTTGCATGCAGATTGATTTCACACTGTTATGCCAGCATTTTGATGCTTCAAAGGCAGAGCCCACCCTGTAACTCGACTGATATTAGGCTGCATACACCTTGCCAGTCAACATTGGGGCAAGTCGCTGACAGCTCTTAGAGAGTAACATAACATTATTCAGACAGCATTTAGGCAAGGTGATATTTGCCGACGCGTTAACCTTTATGCAATCCTGAGGCAAGATATTTTGCTTGCTGGGTAATCTTAATTTTGATCAATGTTTCAAAAATTTTACATACCACTGAAGTCAGACTCACAGGCCTATAATAGGGTAGTTTTCGATTTTTCAATTTTATTTTTATATGATAGAGCAACAGACATGAACATCAACGGCGAAAAAATTTTTGCGCTGCGACAAGTAGTTTTTTTTTAAATAATTTTTAAATTTCAAGCGGTTGTGACGTCACTGGGCTTGACGGTTGTGACGTTGGCGCTTTTGAACTTTCCACTAAGGCGAAGAAAGAGCGAGAAGCTTTAGTGCGAGGAGCTCGAGAAACCGGTTTCTCCGGCTTCCGCACTGTTGTTCGCTCTCCACTGCCGTAAGTTTTTTTTCTCGCCAAGTGATGCGTTTTAAAAATTTGACTACGGATTTCGCCAAAAAATATCAAAACAATCACCCCTAGCAGGGTATTGGAGTGCTCTTTGATAAATCCAGTTTTAAATAGTGAATTAGTAGACTTTAAGGTATTGATTACGGAAGGAGAAAATCCCGCAATGAAACGATAATGTAGCAAAAATCCAATTTTTATGGATGAAAGGCTGAAAGTTACAGCCCTGTGACGTCACGGGTTTCGGTTTTAAGGCGCGCTTTTTTTGCGCGTGGGTTTTTAAAAAAATCATTAAGAATCAACCGTTGTGTTTTAAAATTCGGCAATGGTGAATTTTTGTGTTTTGTAAGCCTCTTAACAATATCTAGTAGTTAAAAAAGGGATATTCAGTAGGTCACAACTACCCTATTTCCTGCATTACCTCTAGATCCTTTCTTGAAGAGTGGTGTAATGTTAGCTAGTTTCCAGTCCTCTGGCACTATCCCTGAGTTATACGAAGCATTGAATATATTAACTATAACGTCAACTAAATCCTCTGCGCATTCTACTAGAATTTTTGGATAAATATTATCTGGTCCCGGAGCTTTTGTGGTTTTAATTTTTTTCAAATAAAGTAATACATCCTCCCTGGAAAAAACAAAGTCCTCAAGCTGTGTAGTAGCTTGTGTTATAACTTAATTAATATGGTAACGGCGATCTATTTTACGCCTAAAATGTATGTAAACCATTCCATGTAAAATTTTTAAGCAGATAAAAATTGAAAAAAATTGTTAAATAAACTTGGGCGTAAATGGGTAAAAGAAAAAAAAACTGCAGTATAAACTGCATCACAGTCAAGGGCGGATCCAGTGTTTTAGAGGGGGCCGTTATCATAAGGGGGTTTAAAATGCAATTTTAGGACACAAATTTAGGTCTGTACCGTTTTCTTTCTTTTTTTTTTTTTTTTTTGAAATATATACCTACTCCAAATGCAGCTGTAGGCAATAGCTGATTGCTTAAGGGAGGGGACGGGAAGCTTGACACCCATGATGCTCCCTGTGGATCCGCGCCTGGTCGCCTGAACTCAGTAATTGTAAACAGTTTTGCAAGACACTATGAGATCATTTGAAATGTCTTAAATTTCTCTTTTTTTTTCCTCTTTTCCCTGTCCCAAGCTTTGGTCAACTAATAAAAAATTCACGGTGTTGCCAACATTGCAAAAAGATGATGCAAACGTAGCTGTCACAAATGACGTTATCCTTGCAAATAGACGTCTAATTGACTGAGGAAGAAGCAGAATAACTAGATTCTGAACATTACGTGTACAGCATACAAATAAGGGGTAAAAGTGAATAAGTGAGAATTTCCTCTGGACAGCATGATTTAAGGCTCGAGGTGGCGCAAAAGTTTTTTTTTTTTTTGCAGGTCAAAGCTTTATGCTTAGACATAGGTCTCTAGTTCAAGGTTAAATAGTTTTTCGAATTTGTGATATATGCTACGAGTGTTGCGGCAGGCTGTGGGAGTGCAGGTCCCTTTCAATGATATTATTTATTGAGAAGTGGAATATGAACTCCCTTTTTCGGGGAAAGTTCTCGAACTGCAAAATGAAAGTCCAATTTTAGCGAAAGATAAAATACGAGCATGTATAATGCATATAAATAACATCTAATGGGAAAGAACCCCCCTCCCCTCCCCCGTCAGGCATCAATAAAAATATGTTTTCAATTAAAAAATACACAAAAGAATCTTACTTTTGAAATATCGTTTCTAAATTTGCTGAATCGTCAGCATTTGACGAATAAGGAATTTTTTGACGGCTCATAATGACCTGCCGGTACTTGCCATCGGGGAGCCCCGAGTTTAAATAATTGCTTGATCAAAAATGGGAAAAGAGTCCTTATAACTAAAATGCATGTGATCAAGATAATTTTTTAACATTTCTGCTATTTTAAACTTGGAAAGAAAAGAGACAGGAAGTATCAAAAGAAAGACAACAAAATAAGTTGCCCCCGCCCGTCCACCAAAAAAAAAAAAAAAAAACATTTCTTTAAATTAAAATCAACTTCATGAAAATGTGGAAAACGAAAGGAAATAGTCTAAGAGCTAGCAACGTTTTCGAGTGAGAATTTTAAGACGTCTGGCTCTTTATATCTTTCCCTATGCTCTTCTAAGCAGCATGCGGGGTGTCTGACGGCCGAGAGTGGTTACGTTTTTTACTGCGTATCATATTTTTACAGGAAAAACTGATTTTTAAACCATTTTGGGGCAATTAAGAGCTTAAACTTATCGCACGAAAGTCCATGTAATATATCAATGGAAAGCTCTATTTTTTTACCTTTACAATGGTTTTTTAATTTTCATTCTAAAAAGAAGTTGCAGTCATTTGTATGTAAAAACTTTCTTCCTTCCGCACTTCTCGAGTTTTTTAACAGCTCTGTCTTTCGTACAATTTTTTAAGTAGAAATCTTAAAAAATTGGCAATTTTGGATCTTATCTTATGCGTCCTGCAAAATGCGTTGTTAAAATCGAAAATGTTGAGGTCAACAGCGTTTTTTACAAGATCGATTTGACGTGGAATTGCCCAAAAATGACTATAAAATCACTTTTTTTACCTGTGAAAATGTGATGCGCAGTAAAAAACGCAACCACTCTCGACCGCTAGACGCCCGGCATACTGCACTGCCCAGAACGCCGAGAAGAGCATAAGGAAAGATATAATAAAAAGTCAGATGTCTTAAAATTGTTGATTTTTCGACGTCGCTAGCACTTGAACTATGAGAATCAGAGTAGTGGCGTATATAGGATTTTATTTCGGAGGGGGCCCATATAATCAAGCTTACCCCCCCCCCCCAACTTTCTTTTTTTTTCGCTATTACTGTAAGACAAGTAGAAATTTTCAAACATAATTAAAATATTGTAATTTTGGGAAAAGATAGAAAATTACGAAGTTTTAGATTCCCTCCAAAACTTTTTTCAAAATTGAAATTATTTATGCTACCTCTGATGACGTTGGAGGATCAAGACTCCCCTGGGAAACTTACTGAAACTTAAATTCTAAACACGCAATTTCAGGCTATCTTTAGTGACTTTAAAGAAATTGAGGAAGACTCGAGCATCTCTCCTGAAATATTTTGACACTGAAGCACGACTCAGGATATATTTCTTCATGATAGAGTAAAAGAAAAGAAGATGAGTTTTTTACTTTCTTCTATATCTACTACACTCAGGCACATTGAAAATAGCGACCCAAGAAGAAATCGTCGGATTGATCAGCGACTGCGTCTACAGTGGTGCCAAGCCAGATCAATGTGGAATGTCACAGATTGGCAAAAAGTTGTGTTTAGTGATGAGTCTCGGTTTGTTTTAGGGACTGATGATAACCGTGTACGGGTGTGGAGGTGCCCAGGTGAGCGGTACAATTCCTCCCACACTGTTCTACGTCACACTGCCCGCACAGCTGGTGTAATGGTCTGGGGGGGGGGGGGGCATATCCTATGATAGCCGGTCCAATCTAATTGTGATGCGTGGAAACTTAACCGGTGAACGTTACGTTGATGATATTCTTCGACCCCATGTAGGACCTTTCCTAAATGGTCTCCCAGGGGCAATTTTCCAGCAAGATAATGCTCGTCCGCATACAGAAAGAGTTGCTCAAGACTTCCTACGTCATTTTCAGACTCTTCCATGGCCGGCCCGCTCCCCCGACTTATCCCCTATAGAGCATGTGTGGGATCAGCTAAAACGTCAGATGCCATCGTGTCACTCTGTGCGTGATTTGAAGTTGGCTGTTACAAATTTGTGGGCCCATCTGCCTTAGGACGACATCAGGCGTTTAAATTCAACTCAATGCCGAACCGTGTGGCGGCATGTATTGCAGCTAGAGGTGGTCAACGCACTATTCGAGTTGCTCTGTATTTGTATCCTTGCACACCCTGTATTCGTTCAATTGTCTTGATTTTGCGATCAAGTGAATCTCTCATCCGTATCATTATGTGTATTAAATTTCATTTCAATCCGATGCTTTCTTCTTGGGTCGCTATTTTCAATGTGCCTGAGTGTATATAAAAGAAAGTATTGGATTCGTGAAAATTTTCGAATGTCTAATTTTGACGGATTTGCACGTTTTGAGGTGCGCTGAGTCCATTTCGATCATTTTTGGAAAATGTCTGTTTGTGTGCCAGTGTGTGCGTGAGTCTGTATGTGTGCCAGTGTGTGCGTGAGTCTGTATGTGTGTGACCAGTTTTTGTGGCCGCGCTAGAGCAAAAACTACTGCATGAAATCGAACAAAAATTTTTGCACACATGTACCACCATGTGAACTGGTGCACCTGACTTTTTTTAGCGAGTTCCTCCAAGGGGGGGGGGGGAGCAATCGCACGTCTTCTGCGAGAGGGTGATTGCTATATCTCAAGAACTAACCGCCGGAATCAAACGAAAATTGGTCCATAGGTAGACCCTACTGAGTAAAGGAGCGGATTCAATTTGCGTGTCAATATCTCAAAAGGGGGTGGAGCAATTGAGTGTTCTTCTTATTTAATGTAACTGCTTTTTCTCGAGAAGTAATGAACGTAATTGAACAAAAATTAGCACTCAAGTAGACGTTAAAGAGTACAAGAGCTGATTCAATTTTTGTGTCAATTGCTTAAAGGGGGGGGGGGGTCGTGCAATCAAAAGTGCTTCTTTTGTCATTGCACCTGCTGTATCTCGAGAAATATTGCTGCGATTTGAATGAAATTTGGAATAACACTAACCCAATATGGAAGCAAGCATCGATTAAATTTTGGCGCCAATCGCCCCAGGGGGAGGGTGGGGTGATTTTTACTCTTAGTCAACAATGCGAAAAATAAATTCATAAAAAAATCGCTTTCACGCTATTTAATTATCAATATCTGAAAACTTTCAATGATTTGAAATTTTTAACTGTTGTCAATTTCTTTTTACTAACACATAAAATGTTTGCAATTAATCTAAACAAGGCTTTTGTAATGATATCCAATTTCGCTCATTGATTCTGCATTTGCAGGGGTATTACGATAATTGGGAAATTGGAGCTGTCTCCAATTACTCGGGCGAGTACGTATTTTATTTTGTAACCGGAATTCATAAGATAAATATAGAAGAAAGTTTCGTGACGGCCACGACAGCTAGTTTTTTTTTTTTTTTGAACTGAAGTCCCATTTAAGTTATCTTCGGGAAGTAAAAGTTCAAAGACCCTCCCCTAAAAGATTTTCGATATATACACTGCTCGACATTGAAAATGCAACACCAAGAAGGAGTGGTCAGAAATTCATGCAAATTTTACCGTAGACGCACGTCACTGAATTATGCAAATGATACTAGCAAAAATACCCGGCGTTGCCTGGGCCAGTAAAAATATTGAGAAACAATTTATAATCGCTTTTTTTCCCCAAACTAAAAGAACTCAAAACGTACCGCTTTGACGATTTAAAATGTCGCTAAATTTGCGGTAACTGTTTTGGGATACCTAGGATAATTTTTCTCCCCTCCCTACTTTATGCAAATATGCTTAGGTATTATTAAGACAGTAATTTTTGTCAAAGAAAAATTGTCATTTAATGCTAAGAAAATATTGCTGACCATGAAATGACGCTAAAAGTTTTTGTCCTAAGTGATTTCGAAATTAGTAGGGAGCATTTGACAATTATTTGTGCGAAAAACACAAATTAATGGCAATTTTAGTTTTGGGGTCTGATTAATTTCGTATGCGGATTACTCTCTGCTTTGACGTAAGTTTCAAAAGTTTTTTAATGACAACGTACGGAATCGGCCAAAAAAAAAAAAAAACAACTTTTCTTCAACTGTGGGAGTATTATTTCGATGATTAAGATTTTGGCGCAGTCTACAAATATCAGACAACAATCGTTTTATTTTAGTTATATTGTAAGAAGTAAAGTATTATTACATAGTCTTTGGCGCCAGAACTGGCGTCAGTGGAAAACATTACCCATAATCTTAGTTATTATAATATTTTTGCAACAAATTCGGCAAGATACCTGTTCGATTGTATTCTAAGTGACCAATTGTAAGTACCGCCCAATCAACGCCAACAAATTTTTAAAAATACTGTAAAATTGTATTTAAAGTTCCATTAAAGTGGAAAATACTGAACCTAATCCATTTATTAGTTGCCAATCTCTTCAAGCGATTACATTACCAATACTCTAAAACACTAAAACACATACTGTCGGCCCCGCTCAAACGAATACTGTCGGTTCCAAGAAATATTATTTGATTAAGCGGAGAATTCGATTTAGCGGAATCTTTAGCATTGCGTCTATGGCATGGGAAATATCTAGTTCCAGGATATTTTATTCGTTTATCCGTTAGACGATTAAGCAGGACCGACAAATTCACGAAACTTGTGAAAATAATTGATACAGTCAACAATTTACTAACAAAGGAATACAATTTATTCTAAAAAAATAATATTTTCACGCAGCAATGCACATTAAAAAACACATTGCTTAAGGATAAATATTCTACTTACACAACTAAGACTACAAAACGTTTTAAATACAAATCATGGTAAAAGCCTGGATATTCCCCATGAAGCTGGAAAAAAAACCTTCATGATTTGACTTGAGAAAAGCCTTGGACATTAAATACGGAAAGAAGAAATGATGCCCGCAATTTTAGCTTTCGACAGGGAGTTGAGATGATACACTAAATACTGAGTTAGTTTGGTCAATGCCTTTTGATTTATGAGAAATATGTACCTTAAATTGGAATGAAAAAGACGCTACCGATCGAACTTTTTTGAATATCGTTATAAATTATAGCCTATGTGTTATTCTGATGTATATGCTACATTATGGTAAAAGTTTCATCAAAATCCATTCAGTAGTTTTTGCGTGAAAGAGGAACAAACATACATCCATCCATACATCCATCCATACATCCATCCATCCATCCATACAAACTTTCGCATATATAATAGTAGTAAGATGAAATGCGCAGCTCTCCGACGCACGTGAAGTAAGATATAAGAGAATGAAGTTGAAAAGTGGGCTATGTTCGTGTTGGTTTTTCTGCCAGACTAATTATCGGAGAAATTTGGTTTTTGTCTCGAAGGATACGTGTGATAGGAGGAAATGCCCCGCCGTCCTCAACGAAGACACTTCCAGCATATAGACGACTTTACAAGGGGTATGGTGATCGAACTGAGAAGGGGAGGTTGGTCCATAAGTCAAATTGCAGCTGGTACCCACATGGATGCAAGCAATGTGCATCGGCTGTGTCGGAGATGGTTGGAAAGAGGAAATGTAGCCACATTGAGGGGTGCAGGTGTAGCCAGAGTGACGTCAGACCGCTTGGATCGACGGATTCACCGACAAGCTGTGGCGGACCCGCAAGTCACTTGCACGTCGATTCTGCAGCATGTGCAAGGTACCCTGGATGTTCCTGGGTCGACCAGAACCATTTCCCGTCGACTGGTTGCACGTGGCCTGCAATCACGGCGCCCGCTAAGAAGACTGCCATTGACCTCACAGCACAGACTCCAACGTTTGGAATGGTGCCGGACCAGAGCGACGTGGATGGCAGAATGGCAAACCGTAGTGTTCTCAGATGAATCCCGCTTCTGTTTGTCCAGCGATAGTCATCGCATACGTGTGTGGCGTCGACGTGGAGAAAGATCGAATCCGGTAGTAACTGTGGAACGCCCCACAGCGCGACAACGTGGCATAATGGTTTGGGGCGCTATTGCATACAATTCCGTATCACCTCTAGTTCGTATTCGGGCACTATGACGGCCCAACGATATGTAGATAATGTACTGCGGCCGGTGGCAATCCCCTACCTTCCATAGATCTTAAAAGGAATAGATACGCCTTCTCCCCTCTTTTTCTCCTCTTAGCGCGCGTCAACATCCCCCGCTGGACACCACGTGATCACGGGACACTCCGCACAATCAACGCTTTCCCTTATTGAAAAGGATCGCTTTTTACCGCGATCTTTTGAACGATAAAAGAAAAAAAAAATACATTAGACAGTTTTCCATCTTAACTTTTTGAAGCAGATTCATAAGATATTAAAACTTTCTTTTAAGTGTTTTAAATATTTTTTGAAACAGAAGCCTTCTATGTTTAATATAGAAGAAAAAATCTTAAGTATGATAAATTTTCCAAATTTTCGTTTAATTCAAATTTTTTTCTCGTTCCTTTTTTTTCAATACAGAGAAATGGATTCAATGCATTATTTGTCATAACTTTTGCAGTCACTACAACAATTTTGCATAAAACTACATGTAAAACCATAAATGATACAAATGTAAATATTCTGAAATATACATAAATTCCTTCAATCAAGTAACATTTGCAGCCGTTACACACTTAGGTGTGGTTAGAGGAACTGTTTTTAGGAGGGGCACCAAAAAGTAAAATGTGCTTGGTCGCCCGACTCCATTTTTCCTTTTATTGATAGATCCATTTACTGTTCTTTATGAAAATTTTTTTGGGGGGAGGGGGGACAGGTTCCTCAACTTCTCCCACCCCCCTGAAAAAAATCCGATACTGTAAAAGATCCCAACTACATATGAATAAAAAATAACTTTGTTTTGTTAGTGATTTTTCGACAACTTCAATACATTTTCGTTTAAAAGTGCTCCGAAAAATTTTTTCGAACTTATCAGCCTAACTTTAAATTACATGAGTGGTAGTTTGACTTTCCCCCCTCAACATTTTTTTAAAAGTCTACAAGAAAGAAATACAGTTCAAAATATTTTAAGTAAGTTATAAATAGTGGCATAATGAAATGTTTTTTTTTTCCCGTGGGAGAGGCATAGATCCCTTTGCACCCCCCCCCCCCAAAAAAAAAAAAAATAATCTACTGAAGCTCTAACTATATATTAATGAAACAATAACTTTATTTTGCTTGTGATTTTTAGACAACTTCAATATTTTTTTTTGTTTAAAAGTACTCAGAAAATAAATTTATTTGTTACTTTTCAGCCCAATCTTAAAATATAGTTTAACTTTTATCCTCAAATTCTCGCTTCTTTTTTTCGTCCCACAAAGTATGAAAAATCTTACTACTTAAACCTAAACGTTTAGAAAACTAGTGATTATTGTCCCATAAACAATATTAATTTTGTCAGTCTCCTAAGTGACTTTGTGAATTAATTCAACTGTATGAATCAACAGCGTGATACATTCCAATGTTTAAATATTTTATAACGATTAATATTATTAGCTTCTTAATGTAATTATCAAAGCTGCTTCTGTTTCAAGCATATGCTCATTTAAATTTATAAAAACGGAGGTCGAAGATTTTTCTCGGAACTCTTGTGATCATGAGTAACATTATATTTTTATATTTTATTCCCAAAACTTTTTACATTTTTGAAAAACATTTTCAGTTCTGCACAAATGTACCATACCTCTTGAACTCTTGATGGTTGCATGGAATTGACCGTTACTTGAATTTGTCCCAAAATTCTTAAATTTTACTTGGCCTGTTTTTTGGTTTGTGTTGTAGTTAACTCTGGGATTGTGTTAAGTCATAAAGAAATTGTGCCATGTTAATGGAGATTATTTCTGAATTTTTTAATAGTCATCAGGGGAATTGGAAGAAAAGTTGCATTCTTCCAAAGGTATTTTTGTTACTCTTAAAATTTACCGGTTACTTTTTATCAAAATCAACGTAGCTCTAAAAACTAAAGTCTTTAACTTCAGCATGAATTAATAACTTTTTGTAGGCACTTCGAAATTGCCTGACGGTCAAATTATTGTTGAAGCCCTTTCATCAACCTTATCGCAGTGAAAAACTTTTCAATCCGGAGAAAGCCTATTGGTCATTACGCAACTTAGAATTGGAATTTGCAAACTTACATTTTTAAATCTTCCCAGTTTTTATAGGAATTAAGAAACCTAAAAACCCAGTTTTAGCAGACTTTCAGAAACGAATTTTCCATCGCTTGTTTGTAGTGACCTAATATAAGACTCCGCATCTACAGTAATTTTTTTAAAAATGCTCTGAAGTTTGACTCTGCAGGGGACGTTTATTACCTTTGGCAGAAATATTTCTGCTGTTCAGAAAGTCAAATATCTTCAGACAACGCTAGTATTTAAACGACGCTTCGCATTGTTATCCGAGAGGGGGGAGAAACGAAGTCCCGTGATCACGTGACTTTCGGAAGAATCATGTTGACCCCACTTTCCCCGTTCGAAATACACTGCGCTGGGGGAAAAAGGCTCATCTATTCCTTTTAAGATCTATGCTACCTTCAGGGTCTGCCAAATGCAATTTTTCAACAGGATAACGCCCGGCCTCACAGTGCTCGAATCAGCCAACATGCTCTACGAGGTGTACAGATGCTTTCCTGGCCACCACACTCTCCTGACTTGTCACCAATCGAACATGTGTGGGACGTGATTGGACGCCGTTTGCAGAACCTGCCACTGCCTCGTTCAGAGGACGAACTGTGGCAAATGGTTGAAAGGGAATGGAGTGCCATCCCTCAGGACACCATCCTCAGGCTTATTGACTCCATGCCTAGACGTGTTTCTTCGTGCATCGCTGTCCGCGGTGGTCCTACTTCTTACTGAGCCGACGCCGTCCTCGCTCTAAATTTTGCTTATTTATTTTGAAATAAACATCACTTATTGTTCCATGCTGTCTCTGTCTTCTTACCAAATTTCATCAATTTCTGACCACTCCTTCTTGGTGTTGCATTTTCAATGTCGAGCAGTGTAGATACGCAATTTCGAGTTCTCTTTGGAGACGTTAAGATACAAAAAAAGGGTTAGGGATCTCTCTCCAAAAATTTGCAAAATTGAAACTTTAAGCCATTTTCACTTTCGACCATCTTTGGTAGTAACGTTAGCAAGGACTCTCTCCCGAAATGTTTTGAAATTAATGCTTTGAAAACATTTTTATTTAGGTTATCTTTAGTACCGTCAAGATAAGAGGCAGGAATCGGGCGCTGTGCCCGAAATTTTGCGGCATTGAATCTTCAAGTATGCAATTTTAAGCTCTATTTTTTGAAACTGAAGGTTCAAATTTTTACTTTTAGCAGGGGTTCCCATTACCCCCAAGAGCAAAAACTTATCATCCAAGAATTCTAAGAAGATCCCTCTAAAAACGAGAGCCACACGTGAAAGAAGAAGAAAACAAAAACTTTTAAAAACGCCCCTTAAAAATAATTCAATAGCGCCGCTTACGCCATGATTCTTGATAGTAACAACTGCTTTTAGGCTTTGTCTGACAACATTTAGGGTAATAAAAGGATTTAGGGACTCTTCCGGAAATTTTTGGGCATAGAGACTGTAATTCGGGAGTTCTCCCTTTTCAAAAAGCACATTTTAGAGCTAAAGACTCTAGAAAAGTAAAGGAGATATCAACTACCGTTAACTGTTTGAATTTTAAATCTCTAAAATGCCGTTTGAGGCAATGTTTGACCAAGGTATTAAAGAAGAAGCGGGAAAAGAACTCTCTTCCAAAAAATTTTGGATATTGAAGTCTTGAAACTGCAATTAAATTACACGTTGTAAAAAGCGAAATTTCAAGATGGACTCTTTAAGGGGGGGGGGGGGGGTCATAAGCCTTCTTTGAATTCATGCTTGGTGGATATACGGGCCTCGACTTCCAACCTTAAACCCGCCACTGAGATGCACTCTATTATTTAATTTCTCTACTGGTAAAGAGATTGAAAATTAAGTGCCCTTTCTAGCTCGGCCGGCTTGGACTTCTACCTCTTTTCGATTTTTTTTTTCGTTCAGCTGAAAGCTTGGAAATTATTTGTGAAAAAACTAAGACCGAGAATGATTGCACTTTATTTTAAATTTCTTGCTGGGAGGAATACTTGCACTTTATTTTAAATTTCTTGCCACGGAGGAATGATTACACTTTATTTTAAATTTATTGAGTGTAGCATTACTATAAAGACTCTTATTTCCTGACTGACAGAAAAACAGGGGGATTGAGAAGAAAGAGAGAAACGTAATTTGCTGACTAATAATCTACATGTGTTGAATATTTTTCATTTAAAGATTTTTATTCAAAATGATTAGGATTTTTTCTATGCGTTTTCTAATTGAAATATCTTTATTTTCCCAAGACACGTTCTTTTTCTCTTGAGTGAGTCGCAAGGGCTCCCTGACCCTCTTGGGTTGCAGCACTACTGCCTGGTGCCATCTAACGAATTATTATTTACAACAATTATTTATTTATTTATTTATTTCAAGCTAAAAGTATGTAAATAATTTACGAGTAAACTTAAACCGAATAATAATAACTACCTTTATTCAACCCCTTCCAGGCTCATTTTATTTCGGGATTACGGATCAAAAAATGTCAATTTTTTTATGCTTATTTTCATGAATACATATCTTTTTAAACATAATAGCATCATTCGCATGCAACATTTCCTACAAATAAATGTAAAAATATCTATTTAAATAAATGAGTAATTTCGGGATTACGGATAAAAAAATGTCAATTTTTTTATGCTTATTTTAATACATACATATCTTTTTAAACGTAATAGCATCATTCGCATGCAACATTTCCTAAAAATAAGTGTAAAAATATCTATTTAAATAATTTCGGGAAAGACTGGTTGTGCAGTGTTGATTTTCACAGTGCCCAAGCTACACTCGGGATGAGCCAGAATGGAACATTTCGCTTGCCCGAGTCCAGCTCGGGAAAAGCCGGGAAGAGGTTAAAAAAAAATCCGATTTTTTTTGGGGGGGGGGGAGGGGTATAGGAGGGAAAGACCTTCTGGAGCCCTCCCTTATATACACCTTTGAAAACAATGTTAATAGAGAGTGGGCTTTTTTCTGAAGGATTTTTTTTTTTTTTTTGAGCAAACACGAACCGAACACCTATTTTTCAAGAATCTTTCTCGATTTCGGGGGAGGCCCGGGCCCCCTCACCCCCCCCCCTAAATACGCCCTTGATTCAGAGAGTTGTAGACACTCTTCTTGAAATTCTCCCAGAAGTCGATGTCCCATGTATCACATCTCACAATATTGGGTTAATTATACTCACTTCAAATGATAAAGATGAAACGAAGAAGAAAAAAAAGAGGGTGCTGGGTGCCTCCACAGTTGACCCGGCGATTCAAAGCATAAAAACTCTAAACTTTTTTTTTTTTTTTTTTTTGTGCAAATGGTAACCAAAAACAGATTGGAAAGATTTGTTAGCATAGGACGTGTTAGGTATAAATAAAATTGCACCTTTAAACAAAAAAAAAAAAAAAAAAGATAGCACATGTTCCAGGACCGTAAACAGACTTTTGTTTTACGGAGGGTTTTACTACATAAAAAAAAGTTGTGTAATAAAAATGTTTTATAGACTACATTTTTGTTTAATCTATATTATCAATAAAGTTTGATTTCACTTTCTTTTTTCTATTTCTTTTTGTTACAACAGATGCTTAAAGGGAAACATGGAAAATTTTAAAAAATTAAGCATATCTTTTAAATGAAGAAAGAAAAAATCTGAAGTGTACACTACATAACTTCGCCCCTGCTCAGCCCGTCATTTCGGGATTCAGGGTGCGGGGTCAATGTATTTACATGTAAGTAGGCGTGGTTTTGCCATTTTTTGACAAATTCACATTGTGTATGCACCCTTTGCCTCCCTGGAAAAATTCGAAATGGCGGTCCTGCCCCTGTTATACATGTGACGTCTTTTAATCACTCAAAGTAACACTTTTAAAATTGTGAAATTGTAATTGGAATTCAAAATTCGAAGAAAAAAGTGTATTGTTCTGAAAGAAATGAAGTTTGCAAGATGCAATAAAATTAAATACTTGCAGATGAAACACTTAATTTGTACAATAATTCAAAAATGATAATTTCATTTTTCAAATGAAATTAAAAAATAAATAGGAAAATAAAACCAATACAGTAAAAATATTTTTTTAGCAAAAAAAAATGAATGAAAGCATTTTTTGGAAGAATTATGAAAATTTTCGGAGGGGGGTTGAACCCTAAAAACCCACCCCTTAAATACGGTCCTGACATTTTCTCCACTAGTTCATAGGTTCAGATTTCAAACTTCGCCTCTGATTTTACAATTTCCGACTTGGTACGTTTTTTATAACCATCAGTCCGACTGAAAACGCAAAATCGGGGTTCTACTGTATTTTCACTCCTTGAAAGTACAAAATAAAAAAAAAATGCTTGAGATTGGAGCTATAACATCTGCAATGGTATGCAAAAAAAAAAGTTGCGAATAGCTATAGCGAATCAAATTGCTTCCAAACGTGTTCAAAACGAAAGCTACCTGTTCAAGATCATTACACTGGTGACCTGTTGCATATGCGTCGACCTTGCTTAACTCATTATCAAAAAAGATATGTGTCAGTTTTTCTTGCGAACAATTAGTCTGCCGTTTCTTATGAGCTAGAAGCTGACATGCAATTCCTGGTAATTCCTTCCGTTGTTATCCTTATTTTTCTGAGAAACAGTAGGTAGACCAAGAATATGTCTGCTTGCCTCCTCCCTTTTTTTTTGAGAAGTTATTGTAGTTTGTGGGAGACTTTTTCCTAGGAATGCTTTTAGTGGTCACTTTTTCTGCCAATAAATTTTTAGTTTGGTATGCAATTACAGTAAAACTTGTAAAGTTAACCACCCTTATGAGTTGAAAACACTTTTATCAAGAACGGAATGATTCCTATCCTGTATAATGGCAGAAAATTTTTATAACCTGACCACCACTCCCTTTTGACTACCTGTCTGTGATAACCACTAATGAACACCAATTTTGGTTCGGAGAATTGTAAAAACCCTTTGAAAGTTTACCTTTTGGTTATTTTTAAAAACTTAATTAGATGAATTATTTATTTTATTACTATTACATACTTCATTATTTATTTTTTCCAATTTTTTTTATTTATATTTTTGTTATTAAAAAGTAACTTTTCAAGAATAATTTTAATACTATGATACCAGACCAGCATTTCCCCCAAATAGCTGAATACTGAATATTTATACCTCAAATAAGAAGACACTCTAGAAAAACTGGATATTTATGCTTCCATTGAAAAACATTAGGCAAATGATAAATTCCAGTAAATGAGCCAAATTTCTATAAGAATTTTTTTTTCTAAGAAGATTATCATAGTTTAAAACATGTATGAGAAAAATAAAACGAAGAATTTAAGTCATTTTTGACTGGTTATGAATTTTTAGACAGTTAATATCAAGTAAGTTAATTTTCATTAAAAAAAAAATAATAATAATCGATTTTACTAAAATTTTAAATTCGTTTGGTACTTTATACGTCATTCTGGCAAATAATCGTTAAAAAAATTGAAGTAACATTTGTACTTATTGTTTTTTAGTAACGTTAAGCAACGAAAGTGAATTCTAAGTACTGTCGGCCCCGCTTAAACGAATACTGTCGGTTCCAAGAAATATTATTCGATTAAACGGGGTATTGGATTAAGCGGGGATCTGAAACATTAAGTCTATGTTATCGGTTCCGAGGTATTTTATTCGTATAAGCGGGGTATTCGTTTATCCGTTCCCCGATTAAGCGGGGACGACAGTATTTCAGTTGGTTAAAAAATAAATGCTTTGTGCAAGAAATGACAGAAAAATGTTTTCATTACCAAACTCTAGAAGTTGACCACCAAAGCTCTGCACCACTAGTGGTCAACTTACACAGGTTTCACTGTGTATTTTTGACCATTTTTTGGACTCAGCAATATTTTACTCTTCATATTTAGCCTCTTCTCACGCTTATTTAGTCTTTCTTTTCCTTTAACAGGAAAGTAGGCTAAAAAACAACATCCCTCCTGCCAATTATGATCATGGAAGTATGAGATGTTTTTTTTTTTTTAAGCTGAAGGATGTGACAGCACGACAAAAAGAACAACATTTAAAAAAACAAAAGTTGAGTCGAATTTTGTCTTTTTCATTTTTTGGCAAAAAATGTGTTGTTTCCAAAAAAAAAAAAAAAAACGAAGGACCCCCCCCCCCCTTTTATTTGTGCAAGCCTAGGCTTAGGCAAAGAGGAAAATAAAGTATTTTCTATTTTTTTTATTCAAAATATTTTTCATCAAATGAATGAAGGCAGATTTGTTGAAAATTCATGCATGTGTTTTGTGTTCGAATTAGAAGTTAATAAAACAATACAAAGAGCTTAAGTAAAAAGAAAAGTATCTTGGAGTTGGAGTCGGCATGTTTCTTCACGACTCCGGCTCCTTTGGTCCGACTCCGACTCCACAGCCTTGGTGCAATGTGCATGCTTCTGTTTTTTCATTCTGTAAAAATTTGAGTTTCTATTTGATAAATTAAGAGTGTCTCCCTCCCAAAAATATAAATTAAGGATGCCCCTGTTGTCAAAAAACACAATCTTAAATTACTGAGATAAAAAATGAACATTTATTTCTTCCAACCAATCAATAAGAAAAGAAAACGTTCAAAGAAATGGATTCAGAGATAAAAACAACTTTGCTTACATGATTACATTTCAGTAAGATCGCTACTCTCAAGGTCAAATCCTGAATCCATCATACTCTGAGAAAAATTGAAACATGCTTCAATAATTTTAATTTTTCCTTTGGCGCGAAACCGAATTTCGCCAACTTTGGTAACCTGAATTGCGGCTTCTTTTATCGATTCGTTCTCCCATGCTTCGAAGAACGGATGTAGATCACAGAAACGAATAGATTGTTGCCTGGGTTGGATGTGTGTGCAAGCAAGTGCTTTGCAGTTGTCAAAATCTTTCTCTTTTGCATAGGATTTT
>JAXGGA010019401.1:0-20170 GCA_038373865.1 Uloborus plumipes
TCATGTGATCCGTGAGTATGACGTCACATGAATAGACCCCATTCGTTGGCACTTTTATATAGCAGAGATTTAGCTCCTCCTCTTTAATCTCCTTGGTGATGGCACCGGAAACAACTTAACTGTAAGTTTAACCTTCACAACCGCCAGGTTTGTTTACATTGTAGCCAATGGCGTCAAAAGTGAATGTGCCTTCTCAGTGAGCGTAAACTCTGTCATGTACTATGTATCTGTCTTGTGCTATCTGTCATATTGGACGTGAGTTCATAAACGGGTCCTGTGTCACCAAGTACACGAGCTCGAAATATGTGTTGTAAACAAATAAAGTGAATGTGAAGTATCGGGAGGTTTGCATAACTGAGTGTCGCCTCGAAAGCAAGACAGCCCCCCCCCCCCCCCATACAGTTGAATAAGTAAGTAAACAAAATATTTCTCCAGCACTGGGAGGCAAGAACAAAAGTTTAAAATGTTCTTAAATTCTAACAGGATAAGTACCGCATTCTGAACATGAAGCATATATATTTTTAAATGATAATTAAATTGCAGAATTTAAGCTTTAATACTCACTGTTGTTACTCAGTTGTTACTTACATTAATACTCACAGTAAAACCTTTTTCCGTTGTGAAAATATACTGACTGAATACTATTTTACAATTTTCTGAAATAATCAAAGTTCAGCCAAACATTATATGCAGGTCTCCTGGTTCAAAGGTGTGCATTATAGGGGTCTTGTAATATTTTTTGTATCTCTTCAAAATGTTGCGGATATGAATTCCATTAAAAGTTATTCTGTATGAAGTAGAATTATTCATATTGTTATTGGCTTTCGTGTTGTCTTATGTCGGCTAAAAGTGAGTATTTTAAGTGTCATTTATTTTGAGAAAAGAGTTTCTTCATTGCAGTTATTTCATTGTTTTACTTTAAAATGAGTTTAAGTTTGTTATTATAATGCTTTGTGTGTCAATTTTGGCATCTTGAATCTTGGACCAGCTGGGTAATTTTGATAGGCAGAATTTTATTTTGTTGTAAAAGTGATTTTGCTGGTGGATAATGTGCAACGAAAAAGAATTATTTTCATCTATGCCTACAATGATGTTGGAAACAATCGCTGCAGAGATATGTGTCCTGACAAAGTAAGAATTTCCTGGAAAAAAAGATCTAGATCTGAAATCTTTTGAAGTAAACAGGGGTCTGGCCAGAGGAAATTCGGGTCCGTTAACGGACCCTTCACAAAAATACGATCAAGCAAAACGGACCCTTCACAAAAATACGATCGAGCAAAACGGACCCATCACAAAAATACGATCAAGTAAAACGGACTGTTCACAAAATGCTGATCAAACAAAACGGACATTTCACCCATTATCCATTCAAAAAGCAAATCTAATATCAAAATAACTCATAGCATATTTCTGTGCAAAAGCTCATAATTTTTGCGCCTTTTCTGAAGTTAAAGAAGGAAATTGCTTATCCGCACTTTTTCAGAAAAAAAAAAAAAGTCGGCACACTTCCTGTCTTCTATGCTCGAGCTTCTTTTAAAGAAATTAACAACTTAAAAAAAGGTAGTTGTTTTGCTTTAATAGTTCTGCTTGTTTGTTTTATCATATGCAAATCAAAATGGCTTGCTGCAATGTTGCTGTTATAGATTTCTCTGGAAATGCAGAGTAAGGATTTTTCTCCCAGCTCTTGACTTTTACAAAAAGGAATTAACAACAATTGCAATTATCCGCGAAATGAACTTAGAAGCTTAGAACTGCAAACAGATAGCTGGGGTTGGAGAAAAAATAGGATTGCTTCTGATAGAGTGAGTGACCAGCTATTTAAAATTATCACCATCTGACGTTTTTGGTGCGACTTTTTGACCTTATTTTGGCAGGAAATTATTACTATTATTATTATTTTTTTTTTATTTGATGCTTGCAAGGGCGGTGTTTTGGTTATATTCAGGAATAATTTATGTACTTTTCGGCTGTTAATATTGGAAGTCCTGTAGTATTGTTTGTTTTGCTGTCTCCCTACTTTCGTATTTTTTCCGCCGAATTTTTTTGGCGAATATCTCGGTGATTATTAAAGACATTCATCATATAAACCTGATGAAATGTAATTCTAAAATTATTTGACTTTGATAAATTATTTTATTTACCGTTTTTAGCCTACTTTCCCGTTAAAAATAAAAGAAAGACGAAAAAAGTATTAAAAGTAGCTTAATGCATCTAAAAAATATCGCCAAGTCCAAAAAATATCGCCAAGTTAAAAAAAATATCGCCAAGTCCAAAAAATATCGCCAAGTTAAAAAAATAAAGAGGTAAAATGAATATCGCAAAATTAAAAGGCTCTCCTCTAACTTACCCCCCCCCCCCTTGGCGATATTTGAAAAACATTCGCCAATAGTGGCGAAAAATGTTCACGAAAAAAATTCGCCAATAGTGGCGATAAATGTTCACGTATAATAGCCCTGACCCAACCATGACGTTATCAATAGTCATCATTTGCCATGCGCTGTGATAATGTGAAGTGGAGTCATCATTTGCCATGCGCTGTGATAATGTGAAGTGGCAACCATATAGCAAGGAAAAGCAATTTGAAGTAAGTCTTTCGCACTATCCGTCCGCGGTGAAGGAAGGTGCAGGTATGTTTTGATCTTAGGAAGATTTTAACTTAATAAAAACTTGAACACTCTAATATAAAGTTTCAAATCAAACTTTATTTTAGAGTGTTCTTGTTTTTAGTGAAATTAATTTTCTATTTAATATAAAAGGTAACCAAAATGAGTTCTGTTTATAGTGTAGTTGAAAAGTATCAAGTTAAATTTTTGAATGAATCATCATTTTCTTTTTCGGGGGGTCGTCCAACTTTTGGACGTACGGGGGTAGCAAATAGGTTTTTTATATTTAAATTAATTGAAAATAAAGATATTTTTATAGAATTTTTGAAGGAAGTAGGATTATTAAAATCTGAGATATTTTGTACCCGATGCAATTCTTTAATGAAAATAAAAAACAAAAAGAATACTTCAGACGGGTATGTTTTCGTATGTCGAAAAGTAGTAGATGGGAAAGTTTGTGGGAAAGAAACAAGCATTAGATGGGGCTCATGGTTTACACTAAGCAAATTGAAATTGGAAGAAATATTTTTTTTAACTTATGAAATCATTATAGGAACTAAAACAGTGGACATTGAAAAACAGTATTTTTTTGCATCACAAACTTTAACGGATTGGCGAAATTACATTAATGAAGAGATAGTAAATTACATAGAGTTACATTCTGAAAAAATAGGGGGGGTTGATAAAATTGTTGAAATCGACGAATCGAAATTCGGAAAACGCAAATATAATAGAGGGCACGCAGTTGAAGGGCAATGGGTTTTGGGGGGAATCGAAAGGGGTTCTGGTAAAATGTTTTTAGTAGCTGTTGGGGATAGGACGAGGGAGACATTGATTCCGATAATAGAGCAGTGGATTGTGCCGGGAACAACTGTACATTCTGATAAATGGAAAGCATGTGATAGGTTAGGGGCAGAGGGTTTTAAACATTTTTCTGTAAATCATAAACTTAATTTTGTGGATCCAGATACAGGCTGCCACACAAACACAATAGAATCGGCATGGAGACACGTTAAAAGCACATTACCAACGTACAATCGTTTAGGAGGGTTTAAATGTTATCTAGCTTATTATTTATTTAAAAAAAATTGTGAAATACGAAATGAGGATATGTTTAATAAATTTATCGATATAGTCAGGGGTATTAATTGGCAAGATTTTGAAATCTATATCTATAAAAATGAGTGTATGTATATATATATACTTGTTCTCTATACAAATCCACAGTTTGCGTCAGATTTTCATCAAACTTGACACAGAGGTTCCTTGATGCCCTAGAATTCTCATAGGCGGCGTCTTGAAATTTTAAAAAATCTAAAAAGCTCAAATTTAAATTTTTTGTCAAAAAATGACCCTTTTATAGGAATCTAGCCTATTTATATTGTAATCGAGATAGGCCTTTTAGTATTCAAATTGATGAAATTTAAGATTTTTAAATATTAGTATTTTCCAACAATGATTACGATTAAAGTAATGAATTTTCAATTTAAGGCTCACCTATTTCCTTTTAGCATTGAAATAAGTAAAAAACAATCATAATTCATGTGGACTTTATAAAAAGAACCACGGATTTGAATTTCAAATTTGCAATGCGACAACAGTTGCGTCTGTAATGGAGATAAGCCTTCAGAACGAGAAACAGATTTATTTCAGACAGATTTATTAGATTGAGTTATAATAATTTTTACTTTGTAGGTGGGGACAGTTAATAGAGAAAAGTTAATATTTTGAATTTGGCGGGTGAATTTGATGCAATTTTTTCACTTCCATGTGCATATATTTCATGCCAGTGGACGCGGCAAAGCACAGACAACATTTCTCTTTAATTTTCACCTTTTGATAAGACTATTTTTCTGTAAACGTTTAACTTTCTGTAATATTTTAGTTTTTTTCAAAGTTTGTACCTAAGAGACTGATTGATGCAAATTATTTTATACCCATATGAATAGAACTCTTTCAAACTTATTTTCCCGGAATGCTATGTTGTATTAATAAGCACCCGGGCAACGCCGGGTATTAAGCTAGTAAAAAATAAACTATTTTTCTGTAAACGTTTAACTTTCTGTAATATTTTAGTTTTTTTCAAAGTTTGTACCTAAGAGACTGATTGATGCAAATTATTTTATACCCATATGAATAGAACTCTTTCAAACTTATTTTCCCGGAATGCTATGTTGTATTAATAAGCACCCGGGCAACGCCGGGTATTAAGCTAGTAAAAAATAAAAATCTTCAATAAAAAAAATTTTCAGGATTTTTCAAATTTATAAAAAAAGGTTTTTGAGCAAATAAAATTGAATTATTTTCCTAAGAGCAAAACATACCTGCACCACTTATTATAATCGCGCGGAAGTGGAAAACAAAAAAAGGTAAGTCAACTAAAAAATACTTTTTAATGATGCATTGTGTTAATATTTATATGTTAATCTGAAAATTGAATTTATGTATTATGTTAATCTGAATTTTTCCAGTTGGCGTCAAAAGCGCATCGCTAAGAACGTTGTACGATGTTTTTTGCCGTACATTGAGGGCTTGGCGATGCTATTTTGGCGCCAACAGAAAAAAGTCGCCAAGAGGGGGGTAAGTCAGATTTGTTCCAATTAAAAATTTGAAAGTAGGGTATTGAGATGGGGAATTTGTGTGTCGGTCTGTCGGTCGGTCGGTCTGTCTGTCTGTCCCCCCCCTAATAACTTTTGAATGAACATTCCGATTTGGACGAACTTTTTTTTGTTGGAAAGATCTCGGCGAGTACAGCTCATTCCCATATTTGATTTTTTGATTTGAACAATTTTTGGTTCAAATTTGAGCCGTTCAAACAACCGGTCCCGCGATACTAACTTTTTAATGAACAGTCCGATTTGAACAAACTTTTTTTTGTTGGAAAGAACTTTTCAAGGATACTTCATTCCCGTATTTACATTTCCGATTTGAACAATTTTTCGTTCAACATTGAACCGCTCAAGCAAGCTGTCACCCCTAATAACTTTTGAGTAAACAGTCCGAAAAAAAAATGACTGACTGTGCAGACGATTTTTTGTTTATTTATTCATTTGTTTTATTGAATTTATTATTATTATTATTTTTGGCAGATGATTTTTTTTGTAACAAAAATGTTTCATTCACAAGGGCATTTTATTCTTTATTTATATTTAACAACTGGCAACGGATTAAAAGTGAAATTCGAGACATTTTATCAACGGACGAGTTTTTTTTTTTTTTTCCTTCTTTGATAAAATGTGTTTTGATGTACTTTGTACTTTTAATTTTTTTTGAAAACAATTGAGGAATTTTTCTACGGAAGAACTGTAACAGTTACATTCTTTAAAAGGTGCGACAAAACTTTATTTATTCATTTATTTACTTTTTATGTGTCTATTTCATCTGATGAGAGGGGTATATTTTGCTTTTAAAAATCAGCTTCAAGTGCTAAAAAGGTATGTTTGACATAATTTTTAGTCTTAGATAATCAAGAGAATAATGATCAGATGCTAGAATGCCGATGTCGATGTACGGGAAAGTAGGCTCGTTTAGTTCTTGACAGAACTTCTTGTTATACTTCTGACGTTTTCATTTTGAAAAAATGCCTCTCTGCATCCGATATGAAAAATCGAACTTTACTTATTTTTCAAGCTAATTACTCTTTATTAGGAGGCAATTAATGAAAATTCACTTTATTTTTTGTTCAGATCATTATTTTATAATTTTTACAGCAAAATTAACTGTTCTTTTATGAGTCTAAATGTTAAACACTGGATGGATCGTTTCATTTTATTTTTCAACCAATTGTGTCAACAGATATTAATAATATGTTTATCATAGACTTTTAAAATGCCGTTTTAATTTTTTTTTACCAAAATGAACTCGTTTATATGCCGTTTTTATGCGTTTGATGCACTTTGAAAACTGCAATCTCTTTGCATCAGCTACAGGAATCGGATTTTGCGCATTTTTGATGTTTGATACGTTGTTTTAAGAGGAAAATAAATGAAATACCCTTTTATTTTTTATTAATTTCAAAAAAAAATTTTTTTTCCCTTTTTTTTTCAAAATTGTTTGATTTTCACAAAATGGTTTGATTTTCACAAAATTATTTGATTTTTCACAAAATTATTTAGTTTTTCACAAAAAACGGACCCTGTGAAAAATCCTGGACAGACCCCTGGTAAATGTGTTTGAGCTTGTTCACTATACTGTCAATACTTTGAATAATTGATAGCAAGAGTTTATTTTATCATATGCTTCATATTGTCACCTCAGAACATTACTAGGATCCATCTTTTATCAATGTTTCTTGGTTTAGATGTGTTACTGTTTCTCTGAGGCGACAATATTTACTACATGTGAAATAAAATTATAAAATTGTTTTACATATCCCCCTACTGTATTTTGTACTGGCCTGTCATTTAGGAGTGTCAGAGGAGGGGGGGGGGGTAATTGTTTTTAAATTTGAGATTACAATTTGACCCACAGCCACAGACCAAGGTTTTATGTGCTTGCAGGGATAGTTTGGAGACCCCTGTACATAATTTTTTTTAGTCGGTGCTGCTAGTTTTGCAAAACAAATAACTCAAATTGTTACTAATGTTCATTTCCATTGGGAATACATGACTCTTCGTTTTTTTTTTTAGGTAATGCTCAAAAATCCACTGGGTACAGTTTTAGACCCTTACAAAAATGGTTGGCGGAGCCTTATAGAGTTCTATAGAAAATTATATTGAAGTCTATGAAAAAGTTCCAAGAGACATTTTTTCTATATAACTCTATAGATATCCATCCCAAATGGAACTTTCCAAACTGCATCGGAGGAATGGATGGGAAGCATATGAAGATAACTCCTCCTCCCGGATCCGGATCCAAGTACTTTAATTATAAGGGAGATAGATCACAGCATTGTTCTCCTAGCTATCGTCAATGCCAAGCTGAAATTCTTCTATATTGCCGCTGGCTGGCAACAATGGCAGAATCAGCGATGGGGGAGTTTGGGCTAAATCTACATTAAAATCAGCAATTGAGGGGGAAGCGCTGCAAATTCCAAATGGTGATATCCTTCCTGAAACCCAACTTAAGCTTCCCTATGTACTGATGGCTGACCAGAGGCGTATTCGGACGCAGAGGTGGCGCTAGGAAATGCCCGACAGGGGGGCAAGCTTGCCCGACAGGGGCACAGGTATAATTTAAAAATTAACCTCCCCCCCCCCCCCCCACCCGTTCTCCAGTGTTTTAATTTTTTATGGTGCATTTGCATAAAAGGTAATCATTCTGACCATAAACCCAAAACAAAACAGTACAAGTATTAGGATTATATTAAAAAAATTAAAAAAAAACAGACCATAATTGCCAACCTCATATTAAAACGAACTACACTGATCAAAAAGCATTTTAAATTTAAACACATTAAGTTGTTTTCAAGAAGACCAGGTAAACGCGAAAAAGGAACGATAATCCTTACTAGTAAATTTGCTAGTCGCAAAAGCAGAATAAACAGATAAAATTGAATATTCTTTTAAAACCTCATACTAAAATCAATTACAAGTATTTTAATTGTTAAAAAATATAAAATGGCAACAGAAAAACATTTTAGTTTGCTTTCTTCATGGGCCAACAATGACATCGGCTTCCAATTGTGTAAATTAAGGTTTAGCCGCTAAAAAACCTTAGCATTCGAATTCTAAATAACATGGAAGTTTCAAACATGTTCTATCAGATGCAGAATTTTTTTTTTTTTTTCATTTTGATACTGTTTTACTTTTCTCTTGTTTTTTTTCTCTTCAAAAATCGTGAAAAACCTTTTAAAGGTTTTTAATTAATATCTTTGTTGATTAATGTCATTCGTTAACGCAATCTAGCTGAGAACACTCTCCTTTCAAACAATTTTATTTTTCGAAACGGTCCATCCGATCAGCCTGTAGAGTGCCACAAACAGATCGACAAATACACAGACACGTCAACTTTATACACGTCAACACCCTCCTTGTTGTTTCGGGGGGTTACAATCAGGATTGAAACTAAACAAAAGGATAAAGATGTACGTACATCAACAATTTTATTTTCCGAAAGAATTTCCGAGATACACAAAACGAAAATATTAAATGATAAAGGAAATGAAAAACAAATGAAGTGTAATTGAACTTAATAAATAAAAAGAATTATCTTATAAACTAGTCTGCTTGCGAGTGAAAAATATAAGCGAAAAAAAAGTATCAACACTTTTTTTCCTCACCTCTAAACACAAAGGGTGTAGATTTAATTTTTAACTCGTTGCTATCTAAATGTGTACGTTTTTAAATGAAAGAAAGAAAAAAGCGAAGAAAGAAAAAAAAAACCAATTTATACTGCCCCTATTGCTAAAAAAAAAAAGCATTTCAAAAGTTTATAACACACACTTACCCAGTTACTTCTGGACATGATTTACATCTGTTCTGTTCTGTTAAATTTCAATTCATTTAAATTTTTGTCAAGATTTTTTTTCTCTTGTTAAGAAGTAACTCCTTGATGAAAAGTTTTAGTGAATTCTGTCACTATGACGTGGCAGTGCGAAGGGCGAATTTGAACTGGGGTCTAGGGTATGTTTTCGTTTCTTTACTAGCTCTCTATGCACAACGTTCGGGAGCCCGCGGCACTGGTTTACAAGAAGAAAAAGGGGTCTAATCTCTGAGTCTCAAGTATCGCTCCTCTTCATAGGAGGGCAAAGACCCTGGAGAGAAACATGTGTCTAGCGGCTGATTTTAATTTTAAGAAATGAGGGCGGCAAGGGGGGGGCAATTGCCCCCCTGCCCCATAGCTGGCGCCGCCACTGTTCGGACGTAAAGCCGCCCTGGGCTTTTGAAACTGCCCTTGAGGTGTTGAATTTCAGAGTTGAAAAAAAAAAACTTTTTTATTAACTTACTGGTATACAAAATTTTATTGAAATGGATCATGGCTTCATTTAAATATTTTAAAAAAACTAAAATAAAATCAAAAAATAAATAAACGATAAAATAATTTAAAAAAATGTGTAATGAGTACAGTCGAACTCGTTTATGACGAGCTCGGATATAACGAGAACTCGGATTTAACGAGGTAAACGAGAATATTTTGTTGAATCAATGTTAAATCTATGGAACAGAATTCGTTTTTAACGAGCACGACCCGGAAAAAAAAAAAAGTCTTCACTTTGCATGGAAAAAGTGCCGTCCTGGGCTACAGCCCATTAAGCCCATACGTAAATACGGCACTGTGGCTGACAATGCATTTCCGCTGTCCCCATACATTGTGAAGCCACATGCTGGGAATGGTCGCTCTGATAAACAGATAATATTAAATTTCCGCCTGTCACAAGCAAGGCGACTATCAAAGAACGCTTTAGGAATTTTAGCTGCTAGGTTACAAATTTATAAAAGTTCCGTATTAATGAAGGAGAACATTGCTGTAAAACAGTTAAAGCAACATGTGCTTTGCATAATTTTTTGATCGTACATGGTAAAGGATACGTGAGAGAGGACAATTGTGACACCGAAGATATTGTTAAACATACCATTAGGCCTGGTGAGTGGTGACTGGAGGGAATCTTCTAGTGAAGCATTTGATCCATTAGAAAATTGCTCTGACAGAGCCACATATTATTCATAACAAGTTCAAATTTTGTTTACAGAATATTTTAATATTGTTGGGGCGGTGTGATGGCAAAATGCTATGGCACGCCTTCACTAATGTGTTTTTGTGTTACAATACAGGGCGATTCCACCCAGGGGTGATTGTGTTCCAGTATTTTACCGGATTTCTGGCATTTTCATGCTCGAAAATACCGGAAATAAAATACTTTTAATTATGCTTTTGTCTTCCCACATTCGGTATTTTTTTTATTTTTCGAAGTTTCGGTGATTTTCCGATAATTACTAATAATATTCATCAAACAAAAATGTTAAGATGCCATTCTTTTTTTTTTTTTATTGACTAAAAACTATTTGAAACTATTCGAATGTATGAAATGTGTTTTGTTTGTTTATGAAAGGCAATTTATTATTAAATAAGTATAATTATAAAATTAGGTGTGCTTAAATAATAGGGGCCTTGGTTTTTTGAAAGAAGCACCCCCCCCCCACACACACATTTTCTCTTCAAAACTTTTAGGTATTTTTTCATGAACTCACAATCACCCCTGATTCCACACCGTAACCTGCGTGACATTTGAACACAATTTTTTCTTTCGAAAGCCATTTTTCACTAAATCATCATCAAAACATCAAGGATTGGTTAATGTTACCTTATTTTGCACCTTTTCATAAAATAATGTCAGGAACAATAAAATTATTCTCAGCTTATATTAATTAAATATTAATTTTACACAATTTGTAAAACTTGTGTGACAACTGAAAACTGCAATTTGTTATCAAGTCGCACAACTTTTTGTCCTCTGAATTGTGAAGCAAACTGTTAGCCTTTTGTTTTAGAATAATATAGTGCAAGGATTTGTGTTATATTTTTATTGATCATTAAATTTATTTGATTTTGGGAGAAATTGCAAAAAAGCAGATTGTAACCTGTGTGATTGGCTCTGAAATTGCAGGTAACTTATCTTGTTTCACTTGGTTAGGTTTAAGTACTAACATTTTCAAACAGTACTTTTTCTTAAACCTTTTTTAAATAAATCAACACTTATTTGTTTAATTACATTTGCATAATATTCTGACGAATATGCACTTATTTTGAAGCTTATTATCAATCAATTGCAAAATGCGTACATTTGGAAAAAAATAATTATGAAATTAAGAACGTGAAAAGTCGTTGTACAGCTCTACATAAAAATAGAAACTCAAGAAAAGAGAAATGAAAATGTGTCTAGTTTTTATCATCAACATGGTCCACAAATGCAGACTGCCTACGAGACCCTGTTACTTCTGGAGGACTGATTTTCTCAACAACTTAGTTAAACTTGTAGTGTAGAAATGTCAGGATGTGTTGGCCATTTCCAGTCCTGATTTAACCGTTACACTGATTTCTATGTCGTCTTTTGCAATGGGTAAAACTTCTCCTGGAAATATTTTGTTGTATAACACACCAATTTCCGGGTACTACTTTAAATTCGTGAAATCAGACAACTGGCACCAATTTATAATAATAGCTGGCTGCTTATTTTCTTGTACATGCCATAAATTAGTTTCATTTTCAATGTCTTTCACTTGTATTACATGCATTCTTTGTATGCCATCAATTTTCGGCACAACACTCAACTGGTTTTCAACTGAATTTCTTTTGTTTATCTCATCATTGCTTTATGTGAATACTCTGCTCAGATGTAAAATTTGAAAAAAAAAGTAAAAGACATTGACTATCATTCAGAATTCCTAGTCACAGAACGCTTATAACCCGCTTTATGAGCATGGTTATATGTTTCTAGTAATATTTTTCGCACTGACACATTACTTTACAATTTAAACTATCAAAGTACAGGTTACAAACCTTTCAATGCAATATATATATAGGTTTCATTTTGAAGAGTTAGTTTTTGAAAGATTATGACTGACCTGTTTCTTTTAATCATGTTTATTTGTGACTAGGGCTTGTTCACATGCCTTAAATTTAAGTAGTAAAAATATGCTTGGACCAGTTAAAACTAAAATTTTCCTTTTAACTGAAGTTGCAACTGTAAATTATTATTCTAAGTAAAGACAGCATTTTAAAATCATTTTTCTTTTAAAAGAACTTGTATGTGAGCTTTGTTGGTATACATTTATTTTTAATCAAAATGCTGTACTTTGGTTCATTATATTTTTCTATACATGCTGTTTTATTTTTTCCTGACAAAAGTGGTGTTGCTGTACCACTTTTGTTGTACCTGCTGTACTACTTTTGTTATTTCAAAAAACTCCTAATATTCTATCATGGAAACTGCTCATAGAAATTGTAACTTTTTGACAAATGACCAAACATCCTAAAAAACAAACAAACCCTGTGACGTCATAGGATATGACGTCTTTACGTCCCTAGAATTTCCGGTTTTGATCGGCGTTAGTGTTAAGGCAATTTTGTTTTGTTCTAATACAAATTTAGAATTATGTCTTCGGCATATTTTAGTTCACTAAATGAAGAAGATAAGGTGAGATATCTGCAGAAACTATCTTTCAATGGATGCGACCTTTCGGATCCCTTAGATGGAGAAATTAGAAAACGTGTTTTCCTTTGCCAGTCGTTACCGGCGATATCAATGATCGATATTTATGAATACCTAGTAAATAAAAACAACGTTTATTCAAAGGCAGCTTTTAAAAATCACACAGATTTACCATGCTACAGTTACGTTGTAGTTTTCTTGCTCATTTGTGCTTTAATGTGTTATCTTTTCTTTTATTTTTTGAGTACAAAGGTGAAAAATGTGCGCTATGATTTATTTAATAGGTACGTCGTGGCTGACAAGATTAGAAATCTAGGAATTTATCTAAATGAAAAGTTGGGCATTTCGGTACTTGTTGGTGATGTTCAGGGAAGCCAGTCCTTAAACAAAGTCCACTGTGGTTGGATTGTTGTAAAAAATGATGGTGAGATCCTGAACGGTCATTGTACCTGTAAGGCTGGGTAAGTACATTTTAGTTTCCTTTTAAATTGAAAATCAAGACGCAAGATAGATCTTGTTATTCTGTTTTCTTCAAATTTAATTAATTTCCAATACAATGCGTATGACATATGTATTCAAATATCCATTATTTCTTAATTATTATGACAAAATTATAAATAGTACTAGCAAAAATACCCGGCTTTGCCTGGGTTAGTAATAATATTGAGGGACAATTTCTGCTCACCTTTTTTTTTTTTTTTCCTGAACTGAAAGAACTCAAAACACATTGCTTTGGTGATTTTTAAAATGTCGCCAAACTTGCGGTAACAATTTATCCTAAACAGTCCAGCCTAGGATAATTTTGCTCCCCTCCCTATTTTATGAAAATACATTAAGAGCAAGAATCTGAGAAACTGTCACGCCTAGCATTATGAGGTGATTCATGACCTCTCAGATTTTCTCCCAAAAATTACTAAATGTTTATTATCTTATTGAAAGACCAAATCCAGAATGTTTTGCTCGAAAGTTGAGTTGTTTAGTTTTTATGGACCCCTAAAGTTGAAGGTGCAGCATCAAAAATTAAGCGGATTTTCAAGACATGGAAATTGCCGTGAGCCAAAGCTCTTACCAGGAACTATTGAACTCCAATTTTCTTTTTTATATGGAATATAGAAGGTTGAAACTTTACAAAATGAATGTTAAATTTGAGGTAAGTTGTTGACGTAAGGTCAGTGAAGGCCCTCAAAACAGGGCATTTTTGACGTTTTTTAGCGTTTTTGAGGTCCAAAAATAACTTGTACATTTCAGTTGGCACGGCAAAAACAGTGTCGTTTGAAAGACCAGTGTAAGCACTTTAAAATAATGTATAAATAACCGAGGAAAGTTCAACGTGCTTTTAGTTGCGTAAGGCCGAAATATGAAAAATGTCATATTTTACCCATATTCAAACGGTCATAACTTCCTCTGCCAACAACATATTGAAATATTTTTTTCGCCAATGTCATACTCTATTCTTTGTCTTAACAGAACAGTTGAGTCCATTGAGGCGAAATGTGAAAAATTTTTTTTACAAAAAATGCACAGAAAAAAATTAATTTTTTGTAAAAATTTTTTTTACATTTCGCCTCAAAGGACTCAACTGTTCTGTTAAGACAAAGAATAGAGTATGACATTGGCGAAAAAATATTTCAATATGTTGTTGGCAGAGGAAGTTATAACCGTTTGAACATCGGTAAAATATGACATTTTTCATATTTCGGCCTTACGCAACTAAAAGCACATTGAACTTTCCTCGCTTATTTATACATTAGTTTGAAGTGCTTACACTGGTCTTTCAAACGACACTACTTTTGCCGTGCCAACTGAAATGTATAAGCTGTTTTTGGACCTCAAAAACGCTAAGAAACGTCAAAAATGCCCTGTTTTGAGGGCCTTCACTGACCTTACGGCAACAACTTAGCACAAATTTAACATTCATTTTGTAAAGTTTCAACCCTCTATATTCCATGTACAAAAAGAAAATTGGAGTTAAACAGTTCCTGGTAAGAGTTTTGGCTCACAGCAATTTCCATGTCTTGAAAATCCGCTTAATTTTTGATGCCGCACCTACTGTTGAGTTGAAACAAAGTTCTAAAAAATCAAGTGCTTCGGCAGGACTGCATCTATGCGATGCTCGATGTTAGAAAAATAAAGATGGCCATTTCTTACAAATAAAATACTTTTATTTTAGCAAAACTACTCGAAAACTACAGAGCCAAATAAAATCTTAAGAACAACTTTCAAAAACTTTGTCAAACTAGTTTTACTGAGCGTGCAGACGATTTTTTATTTTCTTGCACGCTCATTGAGTTTAATTAAATAATCACTTCACTTCAGTTCCCAACATAACTCCCCCCTTTGAGACTCTGGGAAGGGTCTCAAACATGTAACACTGATTATTTAACAGGTCAAGTCGTTTTGGTGCCTTTACGCACCTTCCAGCTCTAGTATATTTTTCCACAACTATATCAGGGAAGCACTCTTCAACAGCAGAGTTTTTCTGAACATCTTCCTCAGGATTTGATTCCCTCTCACACATGTCTTTGCCGGCTATTGCAAGAGCCTCATCATCAGTTCGAATTTCCAATGGGTAAACCCGTTCCACTGGACGAACAAAAACTCCATTTTGAGTTTTGAGCCGCACAGCGCGAACCCTTTTATCTCGCCCAGGAATCAATTGAATGATTCTTGCCAAAGGCCAAAACATGGGTTTTTTATTATCGTCGCCAATTAAAACAATTTCGCCAACTCTTGGCTCTCTGGTTGGTTTCTCATTGTGTTTCTGAATTAACTGGCCTAAATATTCTTTTCTGAAGCGCTGCCTTAAATCATTGAACAACTTATATCTATACCTTATTCTCTTTTTTAGGCTTTGCATGTCCACTTGGTCAATGTCTGCAACATCCGAGCGACGGTTTTCAATGAGAAACATTGCAGGTGTGAGAGGAATCAATTCCTGAGGATTTTCAGACACATATGTTAAAGGCCTTGAATTTATAACTAATTCACAGTCACATAGTAACGTGCTCAGTTCTTCGTAATTTAATACAGATTTGCCAAGAGTTCGTTTTAACAAGTCTTTAACAACACGAACCAACCTCTCCCACCAGCCTCCCCACCACGCGGCAGTGGGTGGGATAAATTTCCAGAAAATCTTTTGTGTGGAAGTTTCTCTTACAATTTTAGCCCAATCTAATTTAGAAAATTGGTTATATGTTCCCCTAAAGTTAGTTCCATTGTCCGAATAAATTGTGCTTGGTCTTCCACGTCTTGCTATAAAGCGTCTAAGTGCTAACAAAAACGTATCAGCAGATAAAGAACCCACTAACTCCAAGTGAACTGCGCGATATACTGCACATGTGAACAAGGCGATCCAAACCTTTTCTCCTGATTTTAAAAACAATGGTCCTGCGAAATCGGTCAACTACCTCGAACGCAACTGAATCTGTTACACGATCTGGTGGTAAAGGTGGTGGTTCGCTCATCAACGACTTTGTTTTGAAACGTTTACATCTTACACAATCATTTAAGACATTTTTTACAGTTTTACGTGCTTTTAAAATCCAAAAATTTTCCCTTAGAATACATAACATCATTAAAATACCAGCGTGACAATTTTTCCGATGTATAGATTCAATCAAAAGCCTTGAAAATTCACATTTGTCTGGCAACAAAATAGGACTCAAAAATGACTTATCATCCTCTCGATAAGTTATCCTAGTAGTTACTCTCAATATTTCGTCCTTATCTTTAAATACACTCATACCATTCAATATTTTTTCTTTAGAAAAATAAAAGCTTTGCACTAAACGAATTAAACATTTTTCAGAATTTTCCATTTCAACTACAGTTAGTTCAGAATCTTTACACTTATTAGGTCTTCTACAATTGTTTACAAATCTTAAAACCCAACCAAATACATTTATAAGCTTTTCATATTTAGAAACTTTAATTGGAGGCCAAAGCAGTGCGTCCTGATTCAGATCAATAGTGGTAACTTTTACTCGTTTTCTTTCCGCGTCGACTTCTTTTGGCTCACAATCTACTTCACTTATTGGCCACATTTCTGGCGCATTTTTCAGCCAAGTCGGTCCTTCCCACCCAGGCGCGCACCCAGGAGGGGGCTTTGGGGGCTTAAGCTCCCCCTATGACAAAAATGGACTTGAAGGCCTTAAGCATCAACGACATTTTAAATTTTTCCATGGTGTCAGAAACGATTCAAGTCATTAATAACTCAATAAAAACTACACTGTGAATCCAATTGAAATAACATACGCACACGTATAACATATACCTTGTCTTTCTTTAAGTCTAGGGGAAAGAGGGTAAATTCTCACTTACAAAAGACCGCTCCCCCTCGTCTAAAATTTCCAACAAACCAAGGCATTGTTTTCAATTAAATCATTCATTGTGCATGTACAGACGCATGAGGTATGAGAATGGGGGCCTCAGCAAAGCATGGAACTTCAAATCACAGAGCGTCTCACCATCAAAAACAAAATAATTTTAATTTCGATTTATCATGGAAAATCATGATGTTTCGCAGTGGCGAATTACAGGTTTGAAGGATAGTCATAATGAAATTTTTAAAGCTCTTTTCTGTCAAAAACAGAATTCTATAAAACATTTTTATGCACATTTTTTGAATCTATTTCATAAAAGCCCCCTATGGTCGGGGGGGGGGGAGCAATTGTGACATGATTAGCCCGCCACTGATTTTCTGAGAAACATGCTCGAGAAACAAGAACAGATAAAAAGTTAAAACAGATTTTAAAGAATATAAAATGATATTAAAATAAAAGAAAGTACGAAAGAGAGAGAGAGAGGAAAAAAAAGTGACCGAAGGGTATCTTTGCAAAATAAACAAATTAATCAAAAAAAAAAAAAAAACTTACACTAAAGCCACAAATTTCTGTACTTCTAACTAATGAGGGCGCTGGAAGGAAATTAAAATTTTCAGTACAGAAAACCAAAATTGTTAACTGCAAAATATTTTCCTATTTTCTCCATTTTGATTTAGAATAAAAATATTTAAAAAAAAGTAGCTAAGAAAATGGGAGGAAGGGGGTATCCGAACCTAATGCCTCTCTTTTTTTCGGCGTTAAAGTTAAAAAGGAATTATAGTTTTAGAGCTTCAAGTCTTGAAAAATTCCGGGAGAAAGTGAATGTCCTCAATGAAGATCGTCTAATAATTGGTTTTTGGAACATGAATTTCTAAAAATTTCCGGAGGTGAAAAGCGAGCCCCATTATCGAATATAGCCTATAGTTTTGTTTTTAAAACTTAATTTCAAAAAATTAAAAAAAGCCCCCCTCCTCCCACCAAATAAATGATAAAAGGTCTTAAATTTCATTTCTGGATCTTTAATTACGAAAAACTGCTAGTGCAGAGTACATGAATCCTATCGCTAAGGCTACCGATAAATGGACTATAACCACATTTTTAAGACTTCAAATTTTGAAAACTTTCCTGAGGAAGGCCTCCGAGCTCTTAACATCGACAACAATGGAACCGCATTTCTCTAAGATCAGTTTCGGGGAAAATATTCTGTGGAGAGTTCCACATTCCATCCATTCCCATAAACGTCATCAAAGATGGTCTACAATGCATTTTTAGAACTTCAATTTCAAAAAATGTTAGAGTAAAGATCCCGAAAATCGTTTAAAATTGAGTTTTGAGATCTTTAACTTCGACAAAAAACATTCAGAGGAGAAAACCGAACCCTATGCCTTTCTCTAACATCATCAAAAATGCTATTGCGTTGTTTAGACATCAAATTTTGAAAATTTTCGGGTTGAGAGCGGTCGAACCCATTCTTACTAAGATTAAATGAGTTAGTCATACATTTCGTTTTTGGAATTTCAACATCAAAAAATCGTTAGTGAAAAGTTCCAAAACCCCCATTCATTCTCCTAATATTTTTAAAGAGGGCCTACTATGGTGTTTTTTGGACATCAATTTCGAAAATTTACTATGGGAGAGCCCCTGACTCGTGATCTTCCTAAGATTAACCAATGTTGTCTTAAACTGCGCTTTTCGAAGTTTAATATAGAAACTTTCCTAAACCTCACCCCAAACAATTGCAAAAATGACGTGCAATAATAACGTTTTTATGGCCTCAAATTCTGAAAAAATATTAGATGAGGGTCGGCAAGTCTCAAATCTATCTAGCGTGACCAAAAGCTGTCTAACTCTTGTGTTTTTGGGATCACTTTTCAGAAATTTTTCTGGAGAGAACACATGAACCCCCTATCAGTATGTTTGAATATTCCACTTTATGTCTTTGTTCGTAATAGTAATGGTCTTGATTCGCGTCATAACGCTATTCTCGTGAGTGCATTAATCACCTCATCTCCAGTAAGGTTAGAAGATCCTCATAGTATTTATCATTTATTTTCTTACATAAACACAATTTGATAAATAAGTAAAAAAATCACATAAAATTTAACAGAAGCAAGAGAGCTTCCAATCAAAAAAGCAAAGCTTTACACTATTATTCTGGAAAAAATAAATATAAAGAAAGAAGAGGGGTAATCTATTAAAGTTTAGTATTTTCGCGATTTTAAAATTTTAATCCAATGGCCTCTGGATATAAAAGGGGTAGGGGTGCTTGATGTCAGAAATTAGCCCCCCCTTAAGTTAAATCCTGAGTGCGCCCCTGTTCCCACCATTTGGAGTTAAGAAATTGTCTAGGAGTGCATCCTCGCGACAGTAGATCAGCTATGTTCATTGTTCCAGGAATATGTTTCCACAACTCAGGCTGAGTCAGTTTCCGGATTTCTTTTACTCTATTATTAACAAAAACTGACCAATTTTCTAGACATTTGATCCACCAAAGAGCGACACTTGAATCTGACCAAAGTGAGATCTTGAAGTTTGGAAAATCAAGTGCCTTTAGTATCGAATTCAAAAGTCTAGCACCTATGCAGCAAGCCATGAGTTCTAATCGAGGAATACTCAAAGGTTTTACTGGAGCGACTCGACATTTAGCCGTTACAAGATATATTTTAACTTCATTTTCCACTATTGATCGAGCGTAGACGCACGCAGCATAAGCCCCTTTACAAGCATCCACAAATACATGTAGTTCTGTTGTGGAATTAGTTACCATGTAACGTGGCAAACTTACACTATTTAACAGTAAAATATCCTTGAACCATTTCAAAAATTTATTTACAATTTCAGGAGGTAATTCTGCATCCCAGGGATGTTTTAACTTCCAAGCGTCTTGCAATATAAGTTTAGGAAGCAATGTAGTAGGACCTAAAAAACCGATGGGGTCAAAAATCCTTTGGACAATAGATAAAATCAAACGCTTTGTAATTTTTGTTTCACGAGTTAATGCTTCAATATTTATATTGCATCTTAGAGTATCATTATCCAAATTCCATAAAATTCCTAAAACGGACGTGTCCCCTGAATGCTTAGTAACATTTTCACAAGCTACATTGCTCTCAAACTCACGCAAGTCAAAACATCCCTTTGACATTATGAGTTTG